>LPNX010954387.1:922426-959183 GCA_001517045.1 Pseudotsuga menziesii
GGTACTAGACATACCTGTAGCCCTAGGATACACCTGCACTCTCCCATTTGAAAAGCACACCCCAAGACCCCTGTCCTCAATGGTGGAAACTGACACAAGGTTCTTCTTCAGCCCAGGGACATACAACACATCCCTCAGAGTCATGAGACTCATCGACTCCCTTTGAAATGTA
This sequence comes from Pseudotsuga menziesii, assembly GCA_001517045.1. Taxonomy (NCBI): domain Eukaryota; kingdom Viridiplantae; phylum Streptophyta; class Pinopsida; order Pinales; family Pinaceae; genus Pseudotsuga; species Pseudotsuga menziesii. Next base: position 922,599 of record LPNX010954387.1, read on the forward strand.
ATGGTCCCCCGACCAACAGCTCTAACAACGGTGTTGTCTCCAAGGACAACCTCCACATCTCTACCTGTCTGAGATAGCTCCGAGAACATCTCTCGAGCTCCAGTCATGTGGCTCGAGGCTCCGCTGATGGACTCCCCTGATGACCTGCCAACAATGAATGCTCACTATCCATATCCATGTCTGTGCTGGTGGCTAAAGAGACTCTCTCTCTCTCTCCATCTGCCCAGCATACAGGGAAAACTCCCTCTGAAATGCATCACCAAACTCATCAACCTCTGCTGAGGCTGCTGTCTGCTGTCCCTGTCCCTTCTTCTTCTTGTTGCTTGGACACTGTGAAGCATAGTGCCCAAACGCCTGACATGCATAACACTTGATTTTACTCAAGTCTTTCTTCTGCCCACTCTGCTGCTGCTGCTGGTGCTTCTTGGCCCCACCCTTCTTGGGACCCTTCTTCTTCTTGCCCTTAGCTGCCAAAGCCACATTCTCGTCATCAACCCCACTGTGAGATGTACTTCCCTGTACAAGACCTCTCCTAGTCTCCTCCTGCACAAAGTCATCCCAAAGTCTATCCCAGGTAGGTAGGTTCTCTCTGCCCACTATGGCCTTCACAAATGCACCCCAGGGCTTTGAAGCCCCATTCACTGCTGTGCGTACTAGCTTTGTAGGGGCTACCACCTCCCCAACCGCTGCAAGTTCATCCCGAACTGCAGAAATCCTGGTAAGATATGCTATGACTCCCTTACCCCCATTCATCTTTATACTTTTGAGTTTCTCTTTGAGAACCATCTTCCTGTTCTCATTGGAACTCTCATACAAACTGATCAAGGCTGACCACATGAAGTGTGCCCTAGTCTTGCCTGAAATGTGAGGGATTATGTGGTCTTTAACTGCATCTAGAATGATCCTCCTAGCTTTACAGTCCTTCTTGTTGAAAGCTGATAGAGCTGCTGCATTTGCTGATGCGGGAATGACAACCGGGTTAGCTGTAGTGTTCCTAAATACATCCGGCCATAACTCATTCTCCTCCAGTATAAGTAAAATTCTGGCCTTCCACGGCACAAAATTTCCTGTCCTATCCAGCCTTTCCTCCAGTCTAAGACCTGTAGCCATCTCTACACCAACCCAACAAAGTGCTGCTCATTGACAGAAGGTAAAATACTAAAAAATTCTGAGATCTGAAAATTTCTGTGTGTCTGCAAACTATCACTGTTTTCTGCCCCCCAAGCTCTGATACCATGTAGAAAATTCTGCGTTTTACTGTTTGCTGGTTTATGTCAACATTTCTTGATTTTCACATACAGCCGGTTTTGCATTGGTTGTAGGTTACTTATGAAATTTTACTGAACAAATAAACACACAGTAAAATACACTAACAGGCTGAAAAAACACATTTAACAATCACACCATAAAATGATAGACTCAGAGATTTTTGGCCAAAATCAAGCCCTGGAAAAACCCCCACGGGGAAAACCAGTTAGAGAGAGAGAGAGATTTTATTATTTTCAGCAAAATATCAGAACAGAAATACAGTGAAAATTTAACTTATCTCCACCCAAGATTTCATCTCATAATCTTGAAAAACGTGCCCAGCAAAGCCTTGAAAACTGTGCAGAAAAAAACCAGCAGTCCGTACAACTGTACGGCCTTGATTTCTGTGCCCTGTTTTATCTCGAAAACTGTGCCAAAACCCGTACTGTACGGAATCCGTACAGCAGCATTAAATGCTGCCCGTACACCTCGAAAACCGTGCAGCCCGTACACCTCGAAAACTGGGCATTAAATGCAGTCCGTACACCTCGAAAACTGTGCATTAAATGCAGTCCGTACCAGCAATAAATGTAGGCCGTACCCTCAATTTCTGTGCAGTCTCTCTTCTTGGGAATCGTGCCAATGCCCTAGCTCGACCTCCTTCTCTCTCAGCTCAGTCCCTCATTCTCGGAAAAATGAAAAGTGAAGTGTTTTGCTCCCTCAACCCTTTTTGTCTAAACCCTAAGTGGGAATCTAATCCAACGGTGGAGAAAGATCCAATCCAATGGCTAAGATTCAATGAGAGTAAAAATCACATTTATTTAAATCACTTAAATAAATTTCCTCACCCACTTAAATTGATCAAAAAGTGACTTTAACTTTATAAAGTCTCATTAAGTAGCTTTTAATGTGAGGGTCACCTTTTTCCCTTTTCTAAGTGACTTAGGCAAAAAGTCACTTAGGGAACAAATTCCTAGGTACAAAACTAACATAGGCAACTGAAAATTTCATTGAGTCACATTATTTCATTTTGAACTGCGATTACAGTACTTAAACTAATTTGCTTGAAACTGTTTATTGAGCTGTAATTTAAATATGAGATGAAGTCGGTTGTGGCAAAATATTCTGAAGTTGCTTGTCCCAAATATTATTAATTATCCCTTAATCTGCAAACGCATTAGCAGTTTGTGATCACTCTAGATTTTACTGAAAGTGTTTGTAGTATATGTTCTAGTGTTACTTCCATGCCACTATGTTTGTGTCCTAATTCCACTATTGTAATGGTTATCAGGATGTGTCATCAGGGGTTCTAGTATGTACCTTATGTTTGCCATTGAGCTCAATATGCCGAGGGTAGTTATTTTTTTATCATCATTCTTGGAAAGTAAACCTAATTATAGGTACACATTTATGTTACTAAAGTTATTGTTATTTTATTTGTGTGTTTTCAGATGTTGCTAAGAAGAACAAGAGAAAAAGTAAGAGCAAGTAAGTGTTTTGAACCCTATGTTTGACAATTGTTTATATCTTTTCTAGTATATTGTATGATAGTTTCAATTTTCTCATATATAAGACTTCTCAGCTTCCATGGAAAGACATATTGATCATACCAACTTGGGTTTTTACAGGAAGAAGGAACCTTTGGAGCAGACTGATCCTCCTTCAATTCCTGTTGCAGATCTTTTCCCTTCTGACGACTTTCCAGAGGGTGAAATTCAGCAATATAAGGAAGAGTGAGTGCATTATTATTGTTTCTTGATAATTGATCACACTCTCTATATAATTTTGTTCATTCACATTGCCTGCCCATGCCAGAAACCGGTGCAGCCCTTAGCTTCTTTACTCTATGAGAGTGAATTGAAGTGTCAGATTCAGATGTAGTCAACACAACTACATTTCTGACTCAAATACTAACAGTAATGGATTCATTTTCTGATTGTAGTTCACTTCTATAACTTGAGCTCATATATATGAGTACGGAGAACTCTCCTTAATGTTAGGCTAGCAAATATTACAAGTTTCAAAGCACTGTGCATGATTTTTCTGTAAGGCATTGCTAAGCTACCTGCACCTCAAATTTTAGCACCGATTTGTTGGTATGAGCAAACATCCTCTGAGGTAGATCTAATAAGTTCATTCATATTGCCTGCCCATGCCAGGAATTGATGTGACACTTACCGTCCTCACTCTTTGAGTGTGAATTGAAGGGTCAGATTCAGAATTAGTCAACACAACTACATTACTGACTTAAAGACTAACATAAATGGATTCTTTTTCTGATGGTAGTTCACTTTCATAACTTGTGCTCATATATATGAGTCTTTAGAAATATATTTAATCATAGGCTAGCAAAAATGAAAGCATTATGCACTATTTTTCGGTAAGTCATTGCTAATGTTACCTGCACCTCAATTTTTAGCTCTGATTTAATATCCTCTAAAGTATATCTAATAAACTCTTTATAAAAATGCCAAACTTTAAAATGTCGGTTAAACCCTAATTGCTAGCATAATCTGTACCTTGTAGCAAATTCTAACCATAGTTAAACTAATCGATCAGGCAATATCAGATGCCTGAAGACAACTAGAGGGTATGCCATGCTAATCACATTACTGAAAATTTGCCCCAACATAACTTTCTGTTTGCTTTTTCCGGTGGCAGGGGAATGCTTCAATCTCGACCCTCTGGAAAAACTTCAGATAGCATTATTGTTTTCAATAACATTCTTATACATTTCCTGAATGTCAAAATTGGAAAATCCTTGTGCATATTGTCACATCCTGCAACAAGATAGTATATTATACTAATACATATATTAATTATCAAATATCACATCCATATATAGGGTTGCATCTGTAGATGATCAGTATTATATATATTATATTCTGTTATTCACAATCACCATAGTTGTTTCTTCAATATATTTGTTATTATCTAAGTTGCCAGGAAACTTGGGTAGGGGACGTGTACGGTTACAGGGACTGGTACTGAAACACTACTTTTTGAAACAGGGTACTTGGGTATGTTGGGGGTACTATATATATATTTTATAAAAACATGTCACAGTCACTTCATACATGCATATTTCAGATTTCTAAATAAATTATGAATCATGCTTCATATATATAAATTTAATGATTGTTTGAACAATGAACAGTCACATCGAAAATTAAAAACATAAAATTTGATAAATCATAGACTCAGTAGATATCAATTGGAAGACTGGAAGTTACATAAAATTTGATAAATCATTGTACGAGGCAGCTGTAACAAACAGTGAAACTCAGACCTGAAGGTACGCTTGAAATCTTATTTTAAACACCTATTTGTACAGCTGTTACAGGCAATAAAAAAATTGCAAATTGCCAAATATATTCCTGGGTTGATGTGAATGTATTTCTCAGTGTTAATTACATATTGTAACTTTTCCTTTAATATTCAAACTAGGGCTAAGCAGTGCATTCAAAATCTCTACTGATAACCACACATGAATATCTTTTACAGTATGCAGCGGAATATAAAACTGAGAAATAAATCACAACATCACATCACAATATTGACACTATTATTTTTGGTATGGAAACCCCGGAAAAACCCAAGATGGGAAAACCGGTGCAATAGTCATATATAGATTTTATTATGAGAAAATATGGAACATTTACAATCACTGCAAATTCACCCAAACCTGGGGAATGTAGTACCTGACAGAATCACTGGGCAAAACCCCAGCTAAACCTCAACACCCTCATGCGTGAGTGTACGACCCAGTTGCACGATCTCCCACACGCATGGATCCGTACGACTGTATGACTGCTGTATGGAATCCATACGGTCTGTACGAAATCCGTACACTCTTGTATGGCCTCCCTCTGCAGCTGCTACCTGTTGATCCGCATGGGCTTTGTCCTGCCTATCAGCTCGATGATCCTGCTGCTTGCTCCTTCGTCTTCCCAGCTAAATCCTCTGTCTGACTTTCTCTCCCTGTCTGTATCCTGTCTCTGTCGAAATACAAGTGTGTGTGTCCTCTCCACCAATTGACCTTTCTTTTATAACTTTAGGTAAAGCGAAAACCCTAATTTCACTTTCACTTAAAGTCGATAAATAATTAGATCACTTTAATTATTCTCCAAAGTAAACTTAGGAAAAATAATTAAATACAATTGGCTTCGTAATTGAAGTCTTCTGCATGCAAAGACACATGCATGTTGGAAGACCTTCCTTGTTGCTGCTAGTTTAACACTCCCTCTCAACGAGGAAGGGATTCGGTAGCAACCCCATCTTGTCCTCGAACTTCACAAAACTCTGTCTGCAAAGTGCCTTGGTGAAAATGTCCGCCATTTTCTCATCTGTCTGTATGTACTCCAGCCAGATGGTACCTCTTTGAACCAGTGTTCAAAAACCGGACCGGAACCGGTAAAATCGGCCGATCCGACTGGTTTTGGGGCCTCACCGGGTCAAACCGGTGTCTCAAATTGGTTTTGACCGGTTTCGTACGGAACCGTCCTGTTTTGACTGGTTTTACCGGTTTTGGTTCGGTTTTGACCAGTTCCTTACATAACTGTACAACAACACTAAACAGGGTATTTTTTATTTTTTATTTTTTTTTTAAATTTAAAAGTTGGTTGAGTGGGGAAGGTTCTAGTGAAATATGCTCAGTATGGCACATACCAAGAGCTCTTTTTGCAAATTTGTGTATAATGGTTTGGATTCACATGGTTGCACATGAATATATATATAATTTTCAAAATTTAAAAAGTTTTCGTATTTTGGTGGACTGGTTTTGTGATCCGTTTTTTTTCTCGGTTTTCAGGGTCGACTGGTTCGGTTTTTGTAACCTTGCTCTAAACACAATCTCTCAAGAAGTGGTACCTGATGTCTATGTGTTTTCTCCGGTAATGGAACACTGGATTCTCAGATAGCTCGATGCCACTCTGATTGTAACAGTGAACTACTGTAGCCTCTAGCTCACACTCGAACAACCCTGAAAGTAACTTCCTTAGCCACATACCCTCACAAGCAACCATGCTGGATGTCATGTACTCATCCTCTGCTGAGCTCAGTGCAACTGACTTCTGCTTCTTTCTAAACCAAGAGACAACCCCTAACCCGATGCTGAAACAACAACTTGAAGTACTCTTTCTGTCCTCTACACATCTTGCCTAGTCAACATCTATGAAGCCTGCACTGTACACTCCCCCTACGCTCATAAACCAATCCATACTCCACTGTACCTCTGATGTAGCGAAGTATGTGCTTCACAGCCGTCCAATGCACTCTTCGAGGGTCCACCATGAACTGACTCAAAGAGTTGACTGCAAAGTTAATGTTTGGTCGATTGTTGACCAGATACATAAGCGATCCAATAAGTTGACGATACAAGGTAGGATCAAATCCGTCTGACCCTGATGCATCAATCTTCCCCAACTGGAGGTATGGCCATAGGCTTGTAGTCCTCCATCTTGGATCTCTTCAAGATCTCTACTGCATACTTCCCTGTCCAATGAAGAAGCATCCATCTCTCTGCAAAACCTCCAAGCCCAGAAAGTAATGCATCAACCCAAGGTCTTTCATCTCAAACTCCACTGCAAGGTTGGACTTGTAGTCTCCAATTAGCCTCTCATCTTCTGTAAGAAAAAGATCATCCACATATAGGACCAGTGTGAGAGGCACCTCACCTGTCAAGAAGTACAGGTTGTGGTCAACCTCACTCCGTTGAAATCCCATCTCCTGTAGTTAGTTGTCTATCCTCGAGTACCATGCTTGAGGTGCCTGCTTGATCCGATAAAGAGCTCTATGCAGCTTGCATACATGCGTCTCCATGTTCTTCACATCAAACCCCTCTGGCTGCTCAATATATACCTCCTCCTCTATCACTCCGTTGAGGAAGGTAGTCTTGACATCTATCTGATGGACTCACCAACCCATCTTTGCTGCTAAAGAGATAATGGTTCGAATGGAAGAATACCTGGCTACAGGGGCAAGGTCTCATAGTCAATGCCCTCCTTCTGTGAAAACCCCTTCGCCACATAGCACGCCTTGTACTTCTCCACGCTTTCGTCTGCTGCATGCTTCACCTTGTAGATCCACCTGGATCCCACGACCTTCTTGCCTTTAGGTCTTGGCACAACCTCCCATACCTGGTTTTTCATGATGGAGTCATACTCCTTGACCATAACCTCCTCCCACACATCATGCTGTGCAACCTCCACAAAGCTGGAAGGTTCATAGTTAATCAACTCTGTCATCAATGCCATATGACTGAGTCTCACTGGTGGTTTGCTCTGTCTCATGGAGCTCTGTGGAGGATCCACCTACCTGGAATCTTGAACTGTGGACCTGAACCACTTAGGCCTTGGCCTAGTGTCAACCTGCTACGACTATTCGATATCCGTCTCCTGCTGCAACTCATCCTCCAAGTCAGTGACTGAGGAATCCTGTCCACCTGACTCCCTCTGACTACCAAAACCTGTGCCATGTGTCTGTACCTGTACATCTAGCTCTTCCAACTTGACCCCCGAATCCTGTGCTGGCTGCTACTCTGTTGGTAAGTCCATAGATCTCTAAAGGCCTTGTCCTCACTGAACTGGACATTCCTGCTTATAATGATCCTCTTGCGAGCGGGAATGTAAACTCTGTATGCCTTCGAAGTCTCGCTGTATCCAACAAGTAACCCCTTCTTTCCAGAAGGGTCCAGCTTCTTCCTAGTGTCAGCATGAACATGACAATAGCATACACTCTCAAATATGCGAATGTGACTCACATCTGGCCGAGCGCCTGTGAAGACCTCCTCGGGTGTCTTCCTCCCCCTCCCCAAAGCTGTGTGGGGACACCTGTTCTGAATCTAAACTGCAGTCTTGTATGCCTCGGCCCAAAGGAATAGTGGCAATCCCTGATCAAATAGCATGGCCTTGGATGCTCCTATCATAGTCTTGTTCTTTCGCTCTGCAACTCCATTCTGACGTGGGGTATGGGGCACAGTGTGCTCTTTCTTGATCCCCTCTGCCGAACATTACTCCATGAACTCATTGGAGGTGTACTCAGCCTCTTTGTCTGTACTCAACACCAGAATCTTCTTTCCTGTTTGGTTCTCCACGAGAATTTTGAACTCTCGGAACCTCTCAGAGACCTCTAACTTGGCCTTCACGAAATAGATTCAGGTCTTCTTGGAATAGTCATCAACGAAGGTTACGCAGTAATTGTAACCACTGAAAGAATGGACAGTCATAGGTCTGCATACATCCGAATGCACCAAGTCCTAGGGCTCCTTAGACTTGTGCTCACTCTGTGGGAAAGGCTTCCTGATGTTCTACCCAAAGCACAACCCTTGCAGTGGTTATGCTTCTCCTCTTGTACTTGACGAACTCCAATGACAACTTGTCTCAAATGCCTTACTGCTCTATGGTGTAAGTGTGCCATCCTCCTTTGCCACAACTCACCCTGACTGCTGTTGCTGTTGCTGACTAGAGCCTTTGTAGGGTCAAAGTGTAGTCTATACACTTTCCCACTCCTGATGCCAATCACCCTATCCAAGCTCCTATCTGACCCCTTGGGCCTGATATATACTCTATGGTCTCGGAGCCTCACTTGATATCCCTTGTCCTCCAGAGTGGAGATTGATATGAGGTTCTTGGTCAATCCTGGAACATATAACATATCATCAAAATTGAGGGGTTTGCCAGACTCCCTCTCAAATGAAACATTGCCAACTCCCTGTGCTTGATATCGCGCATCATCACCCAGCTCAACGTGGATTCCTGTTCCACCCTCCTGCAAGTCTCTGAAGAATCTCTTCTATCCAGTCATGTGACTAGATGCTCCACTGTCGATGTACCATATACTGCTCCCTGTGGTGCTTTCCATGCAAGCTATCAAGCAGAACTCCTCATTGAAGTTCCTGCTGAACTCATCCACCTCTGCAGATCCAATCATCTAAGTGTTACTCTTCTTCTTCATGTCTTGGCACTGGGAGGCAAAGTGTCCCTGCTTGTGGCTAATAAAACACTTGACCTTTGACATGTCAAGGTTCTTCTTACCATCATTTTTCCTCTTTGCCTTACCCTTGCTCTTCCCTGTAAGGGCTAGAGCCTCCACATACACAATATGTGGGGCACTGTTGGATGAGCTTGATCCTTGACCCATGCGGGTCTCCTCCTGCACAAAATCATCCCACAATCTCTACCAATCAGGGATTTTCTCCCTAGTCACCACACCTTTGACAAAGGTGTCCCTTGGCTTAGAGAAGCCATTGAGGGCTATCCGAACTAGCTCCTCATCCATAGCCTTTGAGCCAACAGCTCCAAGCTCATCCCTGATTTGTGTGAGCCTTGTGAGATAAGGCGCCACTCCTTCTCCCTTGGCTATCTTGGTGCTGCGCATCCTCTCTTGCAGCACCATCTTAAGGTTCTCGTTCTTGCTTTGGTACATACTCTCCAAAATCGTCCACATCTTTGTTGCGGTCTTCTTCCCGGAAATGTGAGGGGCTATATGGTCCTTCACTCCATCCATGATAATCAACATGGCTCTGGAATCAATCTTCTTCCAAGCTATCAGATCTACCGGATCTGTGGGTGCAACTTTTGTGGAGTCAATGTGCTCCTCTGCATCATTGACATCCAGGATCCTTGTGATCCTTTCTTTTCATGTAGGAAAGTTCTGAGCCCACTGGAGTCTATCCTCAACTCTCAACTGTACGACCATTCTGAAGTGTACCTGTCAAACCCTAGATCTACAATCTAGGTTTGTGTCTTCAATAGATCTGCCCCTAATCTATCACTGTTGCTGCAAATCTCTCAGCTTTAGCTCACCAGAGTTCTGATACCATGTAAATTTTCCTTTAATATTCAAACTAGGGCTAAACAGTGCATTCAAAATCTCTACTGATCATAGTGGAAAACATCGGCATTGGCAAAAAATCGACGAGGGTCCAGAAAACATTTTCTAGGCAACATTGGCGAAAAAATTGGAAAAAATTGGCAAACCGCGACAAATATTGAAAAACACAAAATATATTCATTTTTTTCATAATTTTAAGCATATAAAGCAACAATGGCATCAAATAAATACATTGGCACATAAATATAGAAAAAGCACTGATAGATATCATGTAGTCATGCCAAATATAATATGAGACATAAAAGTCGATATTGAAAGTCTGAATATAGTTGTCCAATAGTACTCAAAAGTGGGAAACTAATGGCCCAATACAAAATGACATCACAAAACTAGCAGCTAACTATTTGTCTCTGAAATCAATGCCTTCTTCCCTTTTTACGGGAAAAGATCATGGGCTGTTTGCTAGGCCTGCCCTTGACAGTTGAAGGTCTCGACCTTGTACTAGATGTTGAACAGAGAGTAGCGGGACTCGGTGCCAATGAGGGACTAGATACATCGATCAATGTAGAAGATGGTGCTGATGAAGCCACATCACCCTCCATGAAGTCCTCTGGGTCAAAGCACTCCGCCTCCTCCTCCTGTTCCTCCACTTGCTCCTCCTCCTCCTACCCCTGCTGTTGCTGCTCCTCATCTAACCATGCAGGTGCCTCCTCCATGATAGGTAAATCAACCTCCACCCTCCACTTGGACAATACATCAATATTGTCCAAGCAAATGGCATCCACATCGGGTGCTTTCTCCACCTGCTTCATCCACAGTCGAAGATTGTAGTGGACATACACCAAGTCATTCAGGCGTGGGAAATCCAACCTGTAAGAGGGTGATAAAAAGATTTAATGAGTCTCGAGTCTTGAGGCCAGAGGAAAACAATACGAAGGAGCATCTTAAATTACAATGAATTTAATTGCTTTGATAAAGTTCTTATTTAGTGCGTTTCTTTGAGTGTATTTTATCAAAGACATTCCAATTATGCTCACATCCAGAAGAGTTACATGTTTGGTTGAGGACTCATATGGCAATTTTTTTTAAATTTGTTGCCCTTACACCATATGTCCTCCACCAAACACCTACAATAAACAAGAAAGAAAGAGAATCGGATTATATAATTCAAATTTCAATTTTCAAATAAAATGATAAATCATAAAACACAATTAAAATTTAAGAATTTGAAGCTCAAATAAATTCTAATTTGTAATCACTTCCTTGGAGTCAAACTGGTCCTTGCATGGATAGCATCGGCATAGCCAAATAGTCCAGTAACCTCTCGATACATCTCCATTTCACGAGTAATACTCGTGCGAGTCTCAAAATTAGGTACCATCCTATTAATACATTTGATAATCCCTTCCAAAACCTTTTCATCAAAATCAAATTTACACTTGTAGGAAAAGACGTGGTTGAGGAAAAGTGCAGCTGCATGAATAGGTTGATGGAGCATCCTGGTCCATTGTGTATGAATCAAATCCCATAGCATTATGTGTCTATTGTGTCCAGGGGTACCCTTCCCCACATAATAAGACCGAATAGACTCTTTGGCCCTATCCATGGCCTCGTACAAATAGCCCATAGCGGGCTTATCATTGTCAACTAATCTCAGAACCTTTACCAAAGGTTCACTGATTAAGCACACTTCCTCCACTCCTTCCCAAAAGGAGTTGGTGTAAACCAATCTAGCGATGGCTCTCCCATCCTCTCTCCTGCTATATGTGCAATCTCGCCACTCATCACAAACAAACATTTGCTTTAGCTCAAACTGAACTTGAAGCAAAGAATAAAAGAAATGAAGTTGGTGGCAAATCATGTGATTCCAGGGCGCAACAATTCCATGTTTCTCGTGCATCTCCTCATGATTCTAAGAACCCAAGCATGGTTATATATGAATTTGGTGATACTCCTAGCCTGATCAACAACCTCCTTGATGAAGAGAATTTTCTCCACATCCTTTAGCATCAAATCAATACAATGTGTAGCGCATGGACTCCAAAATAGTGAGGGATGCCTCTCCATAAGCAATCTACCAGCAGCCATATAATTGGAAGCATTATCTGCTATGATTTGCACCACATTGTCCAAATCAATCTCCTGAAGGACCCCATCCAACAACTCACAGAACAATGCTGCTTCTTTTTTTGCCTATGCCGATGCATCAACAGATTTGATAAACATGGTACCTTTAGGGAACTGTACCAGGAAATTGAGAAGGGTCCTACCCTTCGCATCTGTCCAACCATCAGACATCAATGTGCATCCAGAAATCTCGTTTGAAATCCTCCAATCTAGTGTTGATGTCTTTTTTCTTTGCTTGAAGAATTGGGTCCCGAATCTCCTCATATGTAGGGGACTTGTACCCTGGGCCAACAATAGCAATGGCATCACACATAGGCTGAAAAAATGATTGTTTCTTTTTATTGTAAGACGGAAGTCACTCCAGAAAAGCATCCTCCCCATAAGCCTATCTGCTTCTTCCTTTTCATTTTTTTTTAACCATGGACTTGATGGAAAGTTGAACACCACTTCCAGTTTGTGGAACAAAGAAAGCTGAGGCGAACCCATGTCCATGGAGCCCCAACACTACCCTCAGTGGGGTGATCATAATCATATGTACCTGAAGTCCTAGCCACTCCACCTGCAGCAAGTTTATCTCTATTTGCAGCTGACTCTTCCCTTTTTCTATCCTTTCAGTGAATTGTATCATGGGCCATTCTCATAATCTCGGGGGTAACTGCATACAAAGCCCCACATCATGGCCAGGGAGTTATGCCAAGTGGTACTTCAACCTGTTAATGCCTCCTGTCATATGTTGTCCACACAATTTGCAATTTAATCGTTGTCGGTTTGTTCCGGCTTCAGGGTCAGCATATTGCCAAAATGGGTCCAATGCCTTTGGCATTTTTGCAATGAAAATGTATAGCCTCAAAAGTCAAACCCGTGGCTGCAAAAAAACAAAAAAAAGACATTAAAACCAAATAGAAAAAGAGCAAACCAAAGCACAAGGTTAGTAGGCCTTCCATAAAATCATCAACAGTAAAATTGATTGTTACTATAGATCTGCAATAAGAGTTAATAGGTTTAATTTTAGCTTTTATTTCTTCTAATTTTTAAACGCTGCAATGACAATCACAATGTGCAATTGTATAATACATATGATATTATTATTGCATATTAAATTTTAAATTTAAAAATTAATATTACGAAATCATTGAATGTATTTGCCAATTTGGTGTTGTGGTTCTTAAAAGCTTAAAATATCAACCTACAGGGCTGTACCTCTAGGCTCTTCCAAGAGTTAACAGATTCACACAAAATGTTGGAAGTTTGGAACTTTAAATTTTTAATATGCATTGCAAACTTTGAATTGTATACATATTACAGAGTTGTCTATATTTAGTAGGGATGCCCTTAAATGAACAGAGTTTACTGATTAGCAGTTTACTTGAGAATCAAAATTGTTAAAATTAAAAAACTTAAAACTTAATACTAATTTACTGAATACTAAATACCTAGATTTAAAAAAATATAAAACTCACCTCTTGGTTCTGCGTTTTCCCTTGAGCAAGGGCTCTTGAATCTTCAGACTTCAACAGTTCAACAGTAACACCCTTCAAATCCACGAATTGTGAGAAAGGGATGCTAACTATGCACTGATGTTTGCTTTTGACGCATGGATCCAATGGTAAAAACGACCCCAAGATCAGCATAAATTGGTAAAAATCCTCCTGGTGCTTAGCAATGGCCTTCTCCCTTGTTATCTAACTCGACACCATAAAAAAATGAACCCTAAATCGCCTTTATTCATCCCAGAAATCGCTTCCATTTGACGTGGTGATGTTTCCTGTCGTGGCGCGATTTTTTGATAAAAAATCGCCGATTTTTGCTTGACTGCGTGCGCTGCTATTTTTTTGCCTGAAAAACCGCTGACCCTAAACTCTTGCAATTTTTTCGGGAAATCGATGAAAAATCGACGATGTTTCCTCTATGCTACTGATAACCACACATGAATATCTTTTACAGTATGCAGCGGAATATAAAACTAAGAAATAAATCACAACATCACATCACAATATTGACACTATTATTTTGGGTATGGAAACTCCTGGAAAAACCCAAGATGGGAAAACCGGTGCAGCAGTCAGATATAGATTTTATTATGAGAAAATATGGAACGTTTACAATCATTGCAAATTCACCCAAACCTAGCGAATGCAGTACCCGACAGAATCACTGGGAAAAACCCCAGCTAAACCTCAACACCTTCCTGCGTGAGTGTACGACCCAGTTGTACGACCTCCCACATGTGCGGATTCGTACGACTATATGGCTGCTGTACGGAATCCGTACAGTCTGTACGACAGCTGTATGGAATCCGTACAGCCTTGTACGACCTCCCTCTGCAGCTGCTGCCTGTCGATTTGTGCAAGCTCTATCCTGCTTGTCAGCTCGGTGATCTTGCTGCTTGCTCCTCTGTCTTCCCAGTTAAATCCTCTATCTGACTTTCTCTCCCTGTCTATATCCTGTCTTTGTTAGAATACAAGTGTGTGTGTCCTCTCCACCAATTGACCTTTCTTTTATAACTTTAGGTAAAGCAAAAACCCTAATTTCACTTTCACTTAAAGTCAATAAAGAATTAGATCACTTTAATTATTTTCCAAAGTAAACTTAGGAAAAATAATTAAATACAATTGGCCTCCTAATTTATGTCTTCTGCATGCAGGGAGACCTTCCTTGTTGATGCTAGTTTAACACATATGTATATTTTTTATGTGCACATTTGGTTGTGAAATTATGTTCCATGAGTTTTGAACACAAGACCATAAAAACATTCAAGGTACATGGGGTACGAACACAAGACCATGTTACATGGGGTACGAAGTACCCAAACACGGGGTACAACATACCATTTCGACTATAAGTAACCCTTCTTTTATAACATCGTCTCGCGTACGTGGAGCCGGTATGGGGTATGATGGAGTACGGTAGGAGACGTACCTTACGAGTACCCAAATACCTGGTACGGGTACATGTACCGTACCCTCGGGTACGAGTACCCTGGCTACATAGGTTATTATATATATTTTGTACATGTATATGGCATCTGACATGGGTTGATACCAAGTGGTATCAGATAATAGGTTTGATCCTCTGTGGCCTGTGGTCTCTTTATGCTTGTGGCAGTGGATTCTTATTTGGCCTGTGGCCATCCTCTCTGGCTTTTTGCACTAAGAGTAGCTAGGTGCATCTACAGCCAAAGTAGATGTGTCACATTTATAACATTAATAAAATTAAATTGAAAAAAAATGAATTCCATAAAATGAAAATTAAAAAGCACCCAATTGTAATAATAACTGACTAAAACATGACCATAGTAGTAAAATATTTAATAAACCAGCATAGATCCATTTTAACCTTATATCTTTTAAGCACCAAAATAATTATGCCTTTATTTCTTTGGATCCCTTTTAGGTTTTGGTGCTTACTAGATCCGAGGTTAAGATGGATCTATGCTAGTAGTCAACATTTCATTATCCTGCTTATGCATCTTCCTTTATTTCATTTTCTTCTTTGCTCGTGGCCTTTCTCTTCATTGCAATCTATCTAAATAATAACAAAATAGTATTAAATTATAGCTCTATTCATTTCCTCATGTTCTCTGTGCATGTTTTCTCTCCAATTCCCCTCTCCCTTGCTTTGTTGTTGTCTAATATGCTATTGGCATTTATATTTGTTCAGCTCTATATTGCTCCCATTCATATCCATACTCATTTCCAGGCCATTGGGAATCTGCAATATGTCAAAAGACATTTGACAACTACCACTGCTCATAAAATATCTGCACCATTACTCAATGATAGGCCTTGTGAGGCTTTTCAAGACCCTGTCCCACCAGGTTGATCACCTCCTTTTCCCAGCCTATCTTGGCTACTGGAGGCACTAATCACCTATGTCACATGGTTCGAGTTCGAGTTCAGATTCGGGAGGGTTCAAGTTCGATTCGAATTTGAATTTTCCAATAAAGTTCGACATGAGGTTCGACATTAAGTTCGTCAGTATACATATTTTTAAAATATAGATAATTTATAAATTTATTTATCAAATATAATTTTGTAAAATTTATAAATAAAAAAAACGTTTATCTTTTAATATATTAACTTTTACAATATATTTATAGTCAATACTTAATATATAATATATATGAAAATATTTACTATACATCTAACAAGAACATTATACCCAAATTAAATTAAATTAGAGTTTTAAAAAATAAATAATGTCGATACTTTGTGAAACACCCGTCCGACACATTTCCACAAACCAAGCGTGGCCGCTAGTAGGATTACTCGACGACTAACTTGTATTATTTAAATCGCATTACCAATCGGCAATCAGAAAACCCATCGTTGATTCGGCACATTGGCACAGAGAACCGTTTCAACTTTCAGGTGAAAAAAAGGAGTAGAGAAAGCGTTGGCATTGACACGAGTAACCTAGATCGACTCAATGGCATTCTAAACTTTTTACACGGAATCCACTTCAGATTACTCCTGGCCGCGGCTCATCAACAAATTCTTTTAAATGTCCCTGCAAATTCTCGGGCACAGAAGAGTACCGACTACAATATACTCAAAATGGAAACTTGGAATACGAACCCACAAATTTAGTGACCGAACCTCAACCCGAATTTGAACGAATTCCATTTTTTCCTTAAGGTTCGTCGAATTTCGAACTTCAAGGTTCATGTTCAGCGAACCCTGTGACATAGCTAATCACCATGCAGGCTCTCCAGCCTTTGACACAGATGATACCAGGTCGGTGAGACAACCCACATTTGCTTGTTCTGTAATTAGACAATCCATTTTAATGAGACCATATAGATGTATATGTTTTCAGTGTGGAGCTGCCTTCCAGCCCAGATCAAGCAACCATATGCCCAACACTACTTTTTTCTTTTCAGCCTCAAATGTTAGGAGGGCATTGATTGTTGACCTCCAGGTTAATCCAAGGATTACCTAGCCAAGCCCTCTCAGACACAGGCACTTCCCAATGGACATCATCAGGCAGGCATTGCATTGGTAACTTTCCCGCGATTGATTTGGACAGAGATGTTTCTCCTTCCTCCTCTTCATCTACCTCTAGCTAATGTTGAGTAGTGGTTTTATCTTTTCCAGGATTTATCCTCTTGTTCATGTTACCTCCCAGATTAGCATATGAAGTTAAAGACCAAGAGAATAATGCTAACCCAAAGGTAGTTAAGAGGGAGGCCTCTGTCACCTCACCATCCCTTTTCCACTTTAGGTTGGGTCTTCTTCAACTCAAGGGGGTATTTCTACATAAGATTGCTAAGACTATGACATTGAGGCTCATTTTGACATAAGGAGAGTAAGCCCTAACAAAATGAGGATAGTATAGAATATAAAGTGATGGAAAGATCAAGATGCTGTTGGCATTTGTGTCTAGCGCTCCTCGTGAGTTTCGTGACATGGGTTAACTCCCTCTTGTGGATCTTAACTTTGGCGATTACAGTGGATATTAATGCCTGCAGGTTTTGGTCTAACGGCAATCGTGTTCCAGCATATGCCAGTGCTTATACCAAAAATGGGAAATGGAGTTGAAGGTTAATTCAGGAGGGCTGATTTATTCATATGCATTAAGGGGAAAATGAGAGCAAATCAGGATGCCAATTTCATCTTAAATTTGGATGGAAATCACCATAAGATATGTGGAAAGAAAGAGTGACTTGGTTCTACTTTCAGCTATTACTCAAGATTATATTCCATTGGGTCATTCACTAAGCAGGAATCTAAACAATTACATACATAATTTGTTTCCTCAATGAAATAAGAAGATTAATGGGAGAATAATCTACAATCCTTATCCACTTGAAGGGTAGCAATTCAGCTTTTCACCTTATCTGGAATACCATAGCCTTTATCCACAAGCAGTTAGAGATTGACAGCAGCAATTTAGATCCATTAAGCCACACATAAATAGAGATAACCCCTTACCCGTCACATATGCTCCAAGAAGATATATCCATTAAGCTCCAAGGAGTGGAAAACTCCAACAATCCAACCTTTAAATGGATGAGGAAGGGCTGCTCTTTATATAGAGAGTGTAGCTCAACTTCTTTTACAATAAAATAATAATTTCCCTTCTAGATCCACTATTTGCTCAACTTATTATTTTAGAAATAGAAAACTAGTGGTTAGATTCACTTTTTTCTCCGAGGGAAAAATACAACAATAGTACCAACTCTTTGAGAAGAGTTCATCAAGAATAAAGAAATGGGGTTGGTTACTATTAGATCCACTTGCTACAAGTAACTAACTCCACGGGAAAGTTTGAACAATGAATAGATGATGTATATAGTTACCAACCACCTCCAAAATGGTTCAAGGAAAGAGGATGCAGCCCTCCTTTGAGTGATTGACCGAGCATTCTCCACCATGACTATTTATAATGATGCTCTCTCAAAATAATCAACATGCTCATGCATCCAAGGTGACTCCTTAAATTGCGTGGTAAAAAAATGGTGAGTGCTTCAAGGTGACAGTTTTGAAATTGCCAACTTCCTCAATATATATTACATTTTCTATTAAAACCACTTTTCAAAAATGCACAGCCACTTTGCTTCTATTGTTGTTGAACTAGCAAAATTTTGGGCACTTTATCATAAGATAACCGCTCCCAAAGTTAGGACACCCGTTCAAAAGTTTAACATCTTTCCATGTGTCAAGTTCCTTTAAATCCCCTAGGGCGTTCCATCTAGGATCCCCTCACGTCAATCTTAATAATCATCAATTTAGTTGCATGAAAGACTATTGTGCCTAGCTACCCCCTCTTTAAGTCTTTTTGAAATTAATCCTAAGGTAGGTAATTTGGTCAATTAGTGTGATTAGTTCTATTTCTTCATTGACTTCAATTAATTATACTAAAACTTATGTTGCACGGGGACCCGTCCCCCTCAAAATTTCTTGCGTTTCCTGCGTTTCCACCTTTTGGGGACTTTGGAACTCCTTGGAAACGTCCCCAATTCATTGGGGACTCCGTTGGGGACTTGGGGACTTCTGAGCCGTACCCTAAATGTACCCATCAAAATTGAGGCCTTCTCAGGAACGCCCCTCAACCAATCGGGGACTCCTAGACGATCCTCGACCTGTACAATTAAAATTAAAATGAAACTAAAAATTTATTTTTTTAATTGAAAACCTAACCTAACCCTCTCCCTATTCCTCTAACCCACAATGCATGCTCAAAGTTTGAGTTCGTGGCTCAACACAAGCTCACACTCACAATGAGTTTGCCCCCTCTCAGCCACAACAAGCTGCACAACATAGGTATTTCATATTTGATATCATACATTTTATTTTATTTTTATTTTTTGGGGGTAAAAATATCAGCACATGCTATTATAGTTTTACAATAATATAATTTAGTGTTTACAAATGTCAAATTACAAATATAAATTTATTTGTTATTTAAATTTTGAAATGATTCATCATTCATATATACAATGTTGTAAATTTTTAAAATTTTGTTAATGTTTTAACTTTCAAGTTTTAAGTTACTGTTTAATAGTTAACTTTATAGTTAGAACTATTTAAAGTTTTTAGTTTTAGATCTTAAGCATGTATCTTGAGTCTTTACTATTTCGTTTTGACAATGGACAATGATGATTGGACAAAACTTTAAATTTCCTTTTGTAATTTGAATTTTATAACTAGTTCTACTTTTTATTTCAATATATATATATAATTGCCGTCCCCAACCTGCCGTCCCTTGAAAAATGGGGGTGCACTGTAGCCGTCTCAGAAACTCGTCCCCTCGTCTCGAGGTCAGTGCAACTTAGACTAAAACCTTGGAGAACCAAAGTTACACTTTAATCAATCCATCATTTAAAAAGTACAATTATAAACAATTAAAAACTTAGAGACCCTAGGTTGATGGGTTCCCATCCCATAAAATAATTGCCTTATCACTTAAGTCAAGTATCAAGTATCCTTTAATCATCATTTAGAGGGAGTGCATCACCTTATGAGTATTGTTTTACTTGTTAGGCACATAATACTTAACCAATAATCACCATGAAGACATGAGAACACATCACATCATTCCCCCTAGCCAACTGCCATGGCCACCACTCAACCATGAAGAAGCACCATCTCTGAGCCAGGAACACTATTGTACCCCATTTCCATCCAACTTCCAGCCATGAAGAACCGCAAGTTCGATCCTTGTGAAAAGTTTCAGTGATGTGATGAAAATCACATTTGTGATTTTCATACAGTATGAGGGGTAACAGGTCCCACTTCCTTTCTTTTTCTGTCATTTTCAGTTGTATTTCCTTATCTTTTATCTTTCGGGAGTGGCCTTGGCACTCCCACATTATGTTTGTAATTGGATGTATTTTGTAGTCCCATTTACCTCCTCTTTGTCACTTGTGGACTTAAAAAAATATGAAAATTATTTTATCTTGTCTTGTTACTTTTTCTCATCAAAAGAACAAATACCCATGGAAACCATAAGTTGTTAAAGAGATGCTATTGTGCTATTAGGAAGTACCACCCTCCTTGCATTAAATTCCAAAAGACATAAATTTATATAAGGAATCTTAAATTCTCTCGTAAAATATCCCTAGTACGTTCTCTTCACGGAATTTTAATAATACATATCAAATTCATGGCCCCGTCAATAAAATATATCAATTAATGGCCATGAGGGTTTACAAGTGAAATATTTTGGGAAGGATTTTGAAACATGGAAAAATACAAGTTAAAAGTTATTGAACCATGGCAACCCCAAGGAAAACACTTTTTTGATTTTCATTAGCGAACATTCTAATTACATTTCTTGAAAAGTTGAAAAAGATATTGGAGTTGTAAGCTTTTGAATTCAAGTAGTGGAATACAGGGTCTAAAGTGGAACAAAGAGGAAGATTTATTTCAAATTTAAAAGTATTACTGAAAGGAAAACTTATTTTGGTACGTTTTTAGCAATTAAAATATGTCTGACAAGTTTAGTGGTTACATCATTATATAACATGTCTGAAAAGTGTCATGGTTGCATCATTATGAAGCACTAATTACTACATTTTTATGGAAAAGAAATTCCCATTCCTCTTGAAAATTGATTGAAACTTGTGGAACACAATATTTTTCATTCTACCACTATTTTGAAGACAAAGCCTTGGAATAGTGGAAAAGTAACAAATTCCTTGGTTATGTTAATTTCGGCCATGTTTTCTTGGATGCATAGTCAAGTAAGATGGAGGAACATAAAAGACAAAAAATGAAGTTATTTGAATATTTGTCTCACCAAATAATTGAATGCAAAAGATCTTGAACATGCCAATGAAAGTCTTGAATATGAAGTGTACATATTTCAAAGTAGATAGATTGGAAGAATACGTTAGCAAGAAAAATAAATTAAGGGAACAGATACATGAGTCAAAGAAAGAAATCCGATTAACTGGACAACTTTTTGAGTTATGTGACAAGGATCAAGTGCCAATACAGTAAGATATCACAATGCAAAATGATCAAGAATCACAACATTATATTGATAAAAAACCAATTCATAAAGAAAAATTGCAAAACATTAATAAAGTGCTATCTAAAAAAGAAACGAGATTTCTCATATGACAAACCAATATCAAACTTTTCTTTTCCAGGAAAGAATCTTTATATTTGACATTTCAAGTATGAAATCAGAATATACATTTGACAACCTTAAAACTTAAAAGGTGTTGATTTTTCCGAGCAGCATCGAGAGCCCTTCTCCTAGGAGAATGGGACCACCTGGTTTGGGACCATGGTGAAGAGTCAACCCAGTGTTGAGTGACCATTTTGTTGAATGGTAGATATCCGGTCTGGGACCATGATATAGACCCAACCCTGCCCTGGGTAGACTCAACCTAGTGTTGAGTAGACATATGGTTCGGGACCACGATGTAGACCAGTCTAGTATTGGTAGACTCAGCTTAGTTCTGAGTAGCCATTCTCTTGGAGAATGATGTCACTGTAAGCCCTAGACTGGGTCTAGGCATGTGTGGCACTTTGACCCTTGATCTATGGGCTTGGTGTGCTTCTCCAAGGATTAATTACCCTTGGTTAAGATACCCTAATACCAAATCTAGGTGTCACACAGAGTGTGAGATAAAAGCATTAACAACTCTCTTGGTTTATGATGATGTACTTTTGAAATAAAAAAGGATCACAAGGGCACTTGGAAAAATGCTAAAGTCAAAAGTAAAAAATAAATAGACTTTTGGACCACACGAAAATGACCAGAAGTGAAAGTCAAAATAAATAAGGACTTCTTATAAAAGTCAAAGATAATTAAAAGACCTTTCTTGGTAAGAAAGTAAAAGTGAAATTAGGAAAAGATTAAAATATTATTATTTTTATCTTTCCTAATTTTTTGTACACTTACAGGTGAATCAAGGCTATAAAAGAAGATCAAGTCTTCTCATTATCATACACAAGTTTGCTCTGCAATTTTATTGAAGTCTCCATTGAAAGTTGTTTTTTGCCCCAAGCTAGGGCATCTATCTTTTTTCAAGCTAACCCTCAGCTAGGGTTTCATCACTTGGGCAATTTCTTGGCATCTTTATTCAGATCCATTCTTCATCTTTCAAATCTAGGCAGACTAATTAAAAAATCTGGGCAGCCTTAACTAGATCTGGGAAACCTCACGTATCTGGGCAGTGCTGGTTTTTGGGCAGCCCTGTTCTCTCCTCATGCGCTGCTTCTGTTCTCCGGGAAGCCATCTAGGGCTCAACACTTTTCTTCTTTCAGCCCACGGGCTTACCCCTAGGCACCCTCGTGCAGCCCCTAGCAGGCATACCCGTGAGGGTTTGGCCCACGACCAACCCTCGGGTAGCCTAAGGCAGGCCCTAACAGGGCTGCCGTGGCCATGAGCAGAGGAAGGAGACCCTAGGCAGCAGGTGGGCAGAGGGAACAGTCCACGGGCAGCAGCTGGGCAGGGAGCAGACCGTGAGCAGTAGGAAAAAGACAGTCGAGTAGTCAACGGGCAGGCAAAATCGATCAACGGGTAGCAGAAGGACAGATCTGTACGCCCGTACAGCTGTACGACAGAAGGGTACAGATTGTCAGTGACAGTCAGATCTGACTTGGGCTGCCTTTGTCAGTTTCGGGCAGGAGAGAGAAAATCTCAGTTTTTCTGAATAGCCCTAAATTGGTATTTTTTGTAAATTCTGGAAATTGTGGGTAAAATTATCAGTTTGACTTATTGTGGGTAAAATCCCCAGATCTGGATTTGAGGAACTTTTTGAAGAATTTTCCGAGTTATCTCATTTACGATATGAGCTATTATTGCTTTTGGGGTTTTTGTCCTTTGAAGGTTTCTCTAGTGAAAAATCTTGTGTCCATTGTGCTGATGTGATGAATGTGTTTTTACTGTACTGCTGAATTGTTTAAATTGATCTGTAATTTTTTAAAGTTATATGCTAATGCTAAAATTCAACATGTTATCAGAGCTTAGCATGTGAAGACACAATAAAGGGACACAGCTGTTGTTTTTTCACTAGATCTTGGAATAAGATTTGCAGATCTAACATTTGGTTAAGTGACAGAGATGGCCATCAATGGTTTCAAACCGGAAGACAAGCTCTATGGTTCAACCAACTTTAATTCCTGGAAGGCTAGGTTGACAGCCATTCTAGATGAGAATGACTTGGATGACATTGTTCTTAATGTCACAGAAGAGCTGACTACAAATGCTGGTAGGCTTGCTTACAAGAGGAAGTAAGGTAAGGCTAGAAGAGTCATTTACGATTCTATTAGAGAGGAATTGATATCAGAGAGGAATTGATGCCTAACATCACACCTTTGAAGACTGCTAAAGAATGCTATGATACTTTGGTCAACCTATATGAAAAGAAGGCTCCCAGTCAGAAGAGAGTCTTGAAGAAGAGGCTACGAACTTTGAAGTTGAACAAAGATGAAAGCTTTGGTTCCTTCTTCACAAAGATTAAACAGGTAAGAGATCAACTCATTGCTATTGGTATTACTGTTGATGATGATGACCTTGTGCAAACAACGGTTGATGGTCTCCCAAGCTCTTGGGAAACCTTCATGGCATCCGTCTGTGGACGAGAGAATCAACCAACCTTTGAAAGGCTTTGGCAAGATTGCATAGAAGAAGAAGGAAGGAACTCTGGTAAGGTAACCAAGGAAAACAACCTTGCACTTGCAGCAAAGACAAAGAAGTTCAAGAAGCCCTTCCCTCAACAAAATAAGGGTAAGAGACCTAAGGGTAAGTTCTCTGACATGTCTAAGATTGAATGTTATACTTGTCACAAGTTTGGACATTATGCTAGAGACTACAGGCAGAACAAGAAGAAACCCAAGAGAAGGTTTCAAGCATCTGTTGCAGAAGCAGAGGAAGAAGAAGATGAAGAACCAAAGAAGAAGAAGAAAACCAAGGCTAATAAAACTGATGAGCCTAAAAGAGAGTACTATTTGATTTCTGTTCTAACTGGTTCTTTCTTAACTTGCTCCACTTCTTGGTTGGTGGACAGGGGTGCCTCCAGGCACATGACAGGTAACCGTGGTACCCTCACCAGTTATAGAAAGAAGAAGTTCACCACTCAAGTAGAACTTGGAGATGATTCCACTTACAAGATTGAAGGAGTTGGCTCAACTTCACTTCAACTTGACTCAGGTACGGTTCTTCATATTGATGATATTCTTTATTTTCATGGTTTAAAGAAGAATATTTTATTTGTTGCTGGTTTAGAAGACAAAGGCCACAGAGTCCTCGTTATGGACAAGAAGGTCTTTTTATGGGAAAAAGACACAGATCTAGACTCAGCTATACAGATTGGGGTTTGAGAGGGAGACCTTTACAAGGCCTCCAAAGTTTCCACTCATTCTTTGGTACATCACACAGTTGATCCTTGTTAACTTTGGCATAGAAGGTTTGGACACCTTCACTACACAACTCTCCCAAGACTGTAGAAGATGGTCACAGGTATGCCAGAAGTTTCTCCAAAACATGAAGGAATCTGCAAAGGATGTGCTCTAGGTATGAACACTAAGAAATCCTTTCCTAGAAGCAAGAGTAGATCTAAAGGCATTTTGGATTTGATTCATTCTGACATTTGTGGGCCTATGTCTTCACCCTCATTGAGTGGGTGTTTATATTATGTCTTGTTTATTGATGACTACTCTCGGAAGTCTTGGATTTACTTCCTTAAGGCCAAAAGTGAAACCTTTGACAAGTTCAAAGAGTTCAAGACACTGATTGAAAATCAGACTGGCAGGCACATCTTTATCTTGAGATCAGATAACAGAGGTGAGTATGAATCTAATGAGTTTGATGATTTTTGTCAAGAAATAGGAATCAAGAAAGAGTCGACAGTGCCTTGCAACCCCCAGCAGAATGGGGTTGTAGAAAGGAAGAATAGAACGATTTGTGAGGCTGCTAAAGCCATGATCACTGATCTAGATCTTGCTTTATCTTTATGGGCTGAAGCTACCGGAATTGCAGTATACATTCAGAATAGAAGCCCACATGCTATCTTGGGTGAGAAGACTCTTGAAGAAGTCTTCACCAAGAAGAAACCTGCATTTGATCACATGAGGATATTCGGTACTCCTGTGTATGTTCATGTGCCAAAAGAGAAGAGGGCTAAGCTAGAGCCCTCCGGTAAGAAAGGTATCTTTGTTGGGTACAGTGATTGTTCGAAGGCTTATCGAGTATATATACCTGGACAAAGGCACATCGAGGTCAGCAGAGATGTGATCTTCCATGAGGAAGCAGTGTTTTGTAAAACACTAGAGCTTTGACCGGAAGATGTAGTTGCTCCACTTGAGTTTCCAGATTCATAAATTCAGAGGGAGGAAGAGGAATTTGATGATCAAATTCCAAATGTTCCTGAGAACATTGAAAGTCCACTAGAAGAACTGCTTGAAGTTCCTCCTTCCAAAAGGAGACCTGCTTGGTACCGAGAGAAGGTACAAGAAGACGAGAAGCATAAAGCTCCTCCCGAGACTTTCAGAGAAAGCATAAGACCACAGAAGTACTTTGGTCTTATGAATCAACTTATTAGTTCAGAACTGTCATCATACGAAGATCCAACAAGTAAACAGGTATGGGTTGCTACCATGATTGAAGAGTATAAGTCAATCATGAATAATGATGTTTGGGATGTTGTTCCCAGACCTGCAAGAAAGTTAGCAGTGACTTCCAGATGGCTCTATAAGATCAAGCATGCTGCAGATGGCAGTGTGGAGAAGTATAAAGCTAGATTCATAGCTCGTGGCTTCACTCAGAAAGAATGCATTTACTATGACGAGACATTTGCTCTTGTTACCAGGTACATTACCATCAGAACCATCATTTCACTTGCTGCAGTTTTCGAATGGAAGCTACATCAGATGGATGTAAAGACAGCCTTTCTCAATGGTAAGATTGAGGAAGAAGTTTATATTGAACAACCTGAAGGCTTTGTTACTCATGGGAAGAAGACCCATGTATGTAAACTGAAGAAAGCCTTGTATGGACTGAAACAGGCTCCAAGAGTCTGGTATGCCAGGATGGATGGATTTCTCCATAGCTTGGGGTTTTCCAAAAGTACAGTTGATTCTAACTTGTACTTTAAAGTTGTTCATAATCATGTCTTGATACTTGTTCTATATGTAGATGACTTGTTTCTTACAGGCGACGAACAGTTGATAGACTAGTGTAAGAGGGAGCTTACCTCTGAATTTGAGATGAAAGATCTCGGATTGATGCATTACTTCCTTGGCTTAGAAGTCTGGCAAAAGCCAGGTGAGATCTTCCTAACACAAGGAAAGTATGCAGTGGATATCTTGCAGAGATTTGGGATGCAGGACTGCAAGTCCATGAGCGTACCAATGACTACCAACTTGACAAAGTTGCGTGACTCAGCCTCTAGTTCACAGCAATGTTATTGGAACCGGATCGGTCATCGAACCGGCGAAGCCCAAAATGTGAACCAGACCGGAAACCGGACTGGAATTGGCAAAAAACCGGGTAAAATACCGACTGACTAAAAAATACATAAAATATTCATATTTTGTAAAAAACATATATATTCATGTGCAGACATATGAATCCAAACCATTAATACACAAATATGCAAAGTTTCTCATATATATAGCAAATATGGGTGCAAATATCCAAAATAGCACCTATTGCAATACATCTCTGAGGTTCTGAACCAAAGTACATCAACAAAGAGGCTCTAAAAATAAGACATTCTCCTTCTCTTTCATTTTCTGTCCTTTTACTTTAAGAATTTAATATTACCATTTAGTGTTACTGATGATTATTGTTTAGATTAGATCATGTTAGGTTATAGTAGTATTTTTGTGTGTGTTTTTTTAAAACACTTGCATTTTATGGGCCCACAGCCACGACTGTACGACATCATACAAAATCGGTTGGTTCATTGAAAAAAGGCCAGTTCGGTATCAAACCGACCATTTTTGGTGTGGGTAGGTGGTTTGGAGTGTTGGAGGGTTGAAACCAGCTGGGCAGGCCGGTTTTGCATGAACCGGACCGGGCTCGATCGGTTTTGCATGAACCGGACCAGGCCCGGCCGGTTTTGCATGAACTGGACCGGTTCTGATAACACTGGAACTTCTGTGCTTTTATAAGTTTATAACTACAGTAGTGGCCTACAACGCCCTAGAGCAACTTCTTGTTATTAGAGTTCCCTTTTATCACTGAGCAGATTTGAAAATGGTGTGCGGAGTGTGTGTCGCTAGTGTTTTTTTGTTCATCAACAATAGTATTAAAGGGCCACCAGAGTTATACTGGCAGAGGTTCAACAAAATAATGCCCCAGTTGACTTAATCCAGAGATGGATCATTGCTAGTATGGTCTTGTTGAATACTCAGAAAATTTTGTTGACTACTTGGGACATCCGCAACCCTCTCTGCAAGGATATCACAATAGCTGGTGGCTCAAAACGATTGGTGGTGGATGAGTATGAGTTGGATCTATATTTAACAAAAATTGAAGCTTAGAATGTCTTTAGAATCAGCTCAAGGAAGACTGAAAGGCACTTTTCTAGCCACAATTTGACCTGCCCTTGATAAAGTTAATGCAGGGGGCCATTATTTATTAGAATTTAGAGAAAGCAAAACAGAATAGTGGAATCACTCTTTCTTTAAAGATGTCTGTGCCCTTTTTTCCAAACCAATATTAAACTTAACTGAAAGAAATAAAGCAAATAAGAAAAGGGAAAAAATTGCATCTAAAAGTTGAAGTGCAATTTTTTTGACATAGAAGCAGTTACAGGCTCTAGTGAATTTAAATATAACTTTGTAGCTACTGACAAAATTTATGGGTTGATGAATTTAGTTAATTTATCTGACGATGATATCAATATACAGCTTAAGAATCAAGATTAACAAGGAAATCTCTTAATTGAGATCAAGAAAGAACATTCTTCAGTTAAACCTTATTGTCATCCCAATTAACATTCACATTATTTTGCACAAAGTCGTCATCTTTATTTCTGTTTGTGTTCCAAAAAGTCAAATTTTCAAAATGACTTCTTTTCGAAAACTGACCTCCTTCTGTCTGATTGATTCTATGTTGTTTTTGTGATTTTCTCCTTGTACCCTGTGCCCGTAGGCCCTTGAGAAACAGTTGCTGTGTAAGTTTCTTTTTGTAATATTTTTGTCTTTTAAATTGATCACTGGGAATTACCTGAATAGGAATATAGAATATAAGAAATCTCATTTGGAATTGGTTCATTCATGGTGGTTTTTATATGCTGACAACATATTGCAGTAGAGGCCTTAGTACATACAGTACACACAATGGATATAGCCTATAGGTATTCTTTGTAGCAGCTAGTATTGGAATTTGCTTTTAATTTTCTTGTCTACAGTCTGAACATTGGGTTATGATTCTGTAGTAATATTTGGAGAGTAACGTCGGAGGAGAAGCGTGAGCAGGAAAGATTGGAAAAGCCCATCTACAATGCTGTGCGTCAAGCTGCAGAGGTGCATCGACAGGTAATTCTTCAACCATGACTTAAATTATTCTGTTTTATTCTGGAGCATGTTATTAGTTGATTGGTTTTCATCCTATTGGTTTTATGAATGAGATCGTATTATATATATTTTTTTAAATTTTAAGGTTCCTTTTTTTAATTTTTTGAAGTAATTCATCAACACGTTACAGACTAATAATCTTTTAGAGAAAAGTTCTATCTGATTGTTTTTGTTCGGTAACTATGTATTGCAAGGTGCGAAAATATATCAGGAATTATGTAAAACCGGGAATTAAGATGATCGACCTGTGTGAGACATTGGAAAATATGGTTCGTAAACTGATCCAGGAGAATGGTCTCCAGGCAGGCATAGCCTTTCCTACAGGGTGCTCATTGAACTGGTGCGTTTATCAGTTTTTTGTGTTAGATTGCTGTCATTAGGTACATAATATATGATGCATTTTTATTTTAAAAAAATGTTTTGTTTTGATTTTCGTTCTGAATAAGCTCTTGTGCATGAATAGGGTAGCTGCACATTGGACACCAAACACGGGGGATCAAACTGTACTTCAGTATGATGATGTCATGAAGTTGGACTTTGGAACACACATTGAAGGTTCATGCAGATTAAACTTTTAAATGACACGAATTCCTTGGAAGTCTGAGTGTAGAATTTCATAGCCTCAAAAAATAGTTTATTGTCTTATCTTGATATAATAGAAAGGGAATGAAACCATCTCATTATAATTTATTCCTGTGATAGTAAAACTTGGCACTTTTGGTTATCTTTGTTGCTTCAATGGACTGCTTCATTCTTTACAGGACGCATAGTTGATTGTGCCTTTACAATGGCATTCAATCCAATGTTTGATCCACTACTTGAGGCTTCAAGGGAGGCTACCAACACTGGCATCAAGGTATGTTCAAAAGGCTGCTACAACTTTCTTTTGATTTGTTTACAGTGGCTCTATGATCTTATCATGGACATTGAATCCGGTAAACGTGTTTGATTATCATGAAAAAATTGTACTGATAATGCTGTTTATTTACATAGGTAATTGGATATAAGCTTTTTCTTCAACACTTTGGATTAAAATTATAAATTAAATTTTTTATTTTGTGTATAATAATATGGTATGCTTTTATTTGTTGAAATCCTAGGTCTATGCCATTCATAATTGTTACTAGTTGTTGCTAACTGATGCTATTACTGATGATGTTAGTAATTGTTCAACAAGGTGTATCACTATGTGACTTAATTCCTCAAATAATGGATTTTTAATATTTATGGATGAAAAATGAATTGTCAATGGGCTGGGGAGTACGACCATGTTTAGAACAATTTGCAAATACAGGGCTTCTGCCATCTTTCCTAATGTTCAATAAGCATAGCAGGAAATACATAAGATTTCAAGTATAGTAGTTTTAAAGGTGTATGGAAATGAGATTGAATATCAATCGTTAACTCCCCCACAATAATTTAGAGATTGGCTTAGCTCAGTTGCCAAGGAATATGGCTACCCATGTAGCCATTAGAAAAAGACGAGAGGATTACAATATCTTTAGTAATTGAAAAATTAAAATGAGGAGAAAGAAATACCCTTCTTGTTTTGGTCTGTTTTCTTATGTAAGTTACCCAAGCTAATTCTGAGCAGTGCAGGTGATAATGAGATTCAAGTATTGTTCTGGCTATCCTGGGAAAGCTTATGGAGCCACAAATATAAAACTGTCCAATTTTATCTCATTTCTGCTTCAATTGCAATTTTGAAAATTCCAAGAGTGTTTATTCCCATTGGTCTGATGATGGGATTTGTCAATGTCTTTTGAAAGCTGCAAAACAACAGCCTTTGGATGATTTGCAGGAGTATGTCTTGTAAGTTTTTATTATAGTCTGCTAGCTTCCAAAAAAATATTGTGGATTGCTACAGAGCAACAATGGACAATTGAGTAATGCTTCTTGCTTTTGTCTGTTTTTATACTGTAAAGTGCCTTTGAGAGAAAATGTAGTGCAATGCTTGTCTCAGCAAAACTTGTGCACCATATCCTTTAAGTTCATGTACAATAGTACTGTCCAGATGTCAATATTGATGTTCTAAAATTTTGAAAAGACATGCATGTTTCGAATGTAGAGTCTGTATAATATCAGTGTCGATTTGTAAAAATGCTAAGTAAGGGAATCTACCTCCTGCATGTGTTTTCACTAGCTTGTTTCTTGAGGCTGTTAGTTTATTTAACTTGTGGTTGTTGGCAATATTTTTTGTGAGTATTTATTATTCAATGTTGTTAGCTTGCCACATTCAGTTGCTACTATATTATAAATCCAATGATTACAAGATTAAGAATCCCAGTTGAAAATACAGAGCTGATTATTCAATGAGGATAATAGAAATTGTTTCAATCATTCAATAGCAACCATACATCATAGGTGGAATAGATCTGACCTTCAACGGCGATGAAAGTAAACTGTTGATGGCTGCAGCAGCTGCAGCCTGCCATATATAATCAGAATTGTGTATATATCATTTCATAGATGGGATAAATATGGCTTTGAGAAGCGATGATAAGGTATAAATGATAGCTATAGCAGTTGCAGCGAGCCCTTGGATTGTATATAGCGGTGGCTGAGTGCAATTAATGTTCCACAATGAGAGTAGAGGCTCCAATGACCAGATCACGCTTTTATGTGATGCATGCAGCTCCCAAAATGGAAAATAGGACTTCCTCAAGATAGAACTAGCCTCCAATTCAATTTGTCGCTGCTATAACAAAGAGATGATCTCAATAAGAGTGGAATGCTGCCATTAATGATAGATTTCTGCCTTGGTATATTGAATTGTGGCTGCCCACAGTGACTCATGCCCTCAATGAACTCCCACATAGCAGTTGAGAGTGAATTCACTGCTCCTCTAATGAATTAATGCACCCTTCCTTTGTGATCAAAGATAGCCATGATTAATGCGCCCTTCTCAGACTTCCTTCATTATGTAACATGACCCCCTTAATTCAGATTTTGGCTGGTTATGGAGAAACACCCAACAACAATAAACCAATGTTCCACGGAGTTTCCGGAGTGGGGGAGCGTGGGAGCGGGGAACACACAAGGGGGACGTGTGGAAGCTACCCCAAATTTTAGGGAAATGTCAGGAAAATGAGGGGACGTCGAAGTCATAAAAATTAATTTAAAATATAAAAATGATAAATTCCAACAGTAACTATTACCATGTAAAAAGTAAAACTAAATACTAAATTCATCATTATGGGGTGTGCATCTATTAGTTCTTACCAATGTTATTGGAACCGGACCGGTCATCGAACCGGCGAAGCCCAAAATGTGAACCGGACCGGAACCGGCAAAAAACCAACTGACTAAAAAATACATAAAATATTCATATTTTGTAAAAAACATATATATTCATGTGCATACATATGAATCCAAACCATTAATACAGAAATATGCAAAGTTTCTCATATATATAGCAAATATGGGTGCAAATATCCAAAATAGCACCTAGTGCAATACATCTCTGAGGTTCTGAACCAAAGTACATTTACAAAGAGGCTGCAAAGTACATCAGCAAAGTTTTATTTTCTGGGTTTTTTAAAAGAAATTGAGTTTCATGAGTCCCCAGTCCAGACCGGCCGGTTTTGCCAGTTCCGGTCCGGTTCCGATAACACTGGTTATATATCAAATTTCAAATTTGTAAATATACTGAACTATGTTACTATACCCATGTAAAAACTAAAAACTTAATATCATAATTATCATTATGCAATGTATATCTAAATTCAAATTTCAAATTTCTAAAAGATAATGCAACAAATGTTGAAGTATGAAATAGTCAGGTAGATACTGAATAATGAACACAGAGAAGTTAGAACTTAGAACAGTGACGGCTGCTCCAAGTTTAGTTGCAGCATGATTATGAAATGAAATCGTGAGAGGTTAGCGTTTAGGAAGCTCTTAGACTCTTAGGTTATTCTAGGATTTAATTTAATTTTCATCTAATTATGTTTTAATTTTTTAAACACTTTTAATATTTTAATTTGCATTTATTTTTATTGTGAAAGATGAAAATTTGGGGGGGACGAGGGGATGGGGGGATGCCTAGAAGCCCTCAACGTGGGGAAACGGGTTTCCCCCAAAAGGGGGACGTGGGGAAATGTTTCTCCGTACCGAAAGCGTGGGGGAGCGAGGGGGTGCGTTCCCCACTCTAGGGGACGCGTCCCCGTGGAACACTGCAATAAATGCCCCTTGAACTCAGGCTTCCAAGAGAATGCACCCAACTTCTAGCAAGATTGAGTCTGCTCCTTGCCTAACCTAGATCCACAGAAATAATTATCCCTTGGCTGCTAAAAGATCCGTTCTTTTGTCGGCTTGAAGCTCGGCGGTAGATCTAGATGACTTATCCTCTGAATTGGCTAGGATGGATAGCTTTCGCTATCAAACCCAATATTGGTCAAGGTAATTCGACCTCAACACCAAAGAAGCTTAGAGAGCTCCCAAATCGATTCTCAAAACTGAATAATAATAATAGATGCCGAGCCATTCAGTTTTGCTCTTTTATTATTCTTTTTGACCTTTGCATGTCGCATGCAACTTTAATTACGCATGTCACATGCATTTTTAATTATGTCTCGCATGTCACTTGATACTACTTAAGTGGTCCTCTTTTTCACTAATGACTTAATATTACTGCTAATAGTGTGCTTTTAACCCATGTAGCATCTGTCATTAGTTAATTTCCCTGTCTATCATTACACGCTTGAACCTATGGGAATTGAATAGGTTAGGGGGTTGGTCATTGATGCTTAAGCAGAAGAAGACATTAGACGATTGAAGGTGGATGCTACTTCAGAACTGATTATACTGGATTATGCAATCATACCTTACTTTTGTCAATTCAAGTTACATTGTTGAATAATAATAGGATAATAGCCATGAAAAAGACCTTTAATATTTTCTGGGGCAATCTAGATTCTATTCATATTAGAAGCACCTAAAAACAACAGTAGTATTTCATAATATGATAAGTTACTCTGGAAACTGATGATAATGGTAAGTCTTGATTGATTGCCTGGATCAAATCTACAGGCACGCTTCTTGTTTCAATATGAAGGAGTGTGATCAAACCTTCAAAAGGAATGATAATGATAATGAATCAAACTGTGTGCAACATGCATAAGCAAGGGATCAATATGAAGGGGAGTGTAGTATCTAGATTCTACCCTTTAAAAGGCATGATAGTAACTAGGGTCACGTGCAAAGAGTATAAAAAGGAATCAATACTGTGTGCAACATGCATAAGCAAGGGATCGATATGAAGGGGAGTGTAGTATCTACCCTTTAAAAGGCATGGTAGTAACTAGGGTCATGTGCAAAGAATATAAAAAGGAATCAATATGTGTAACCAAGTTGAATTGAACCTGTTGTGACAATGGTATTCTGAAGTTTGCATAGAATTTTATGCATACCTTGATACCCACTTAGTTGCCAACTTGGTTGCATGGTAATAGGCATTCTTGGCATTCAAGCTATTTTATGTTGCACTGATGTCTACGACCTAATTGGTCTAATTTGGTTTCACTGTGTTCTTGTAAGTCATTACCATGAATTGTACAAGTTAGTTCAACTGCCAAAAGATAAAGAAATGGTTAAATCTGGTTTCTTTGTTAAAAAGAGAAAACAATAGTTTATATTTATTTTTGAATAATATATACAATCAAAGAAGACATCTATCAACAGTATACTCAAATCACTTCGGTTTCTTCCCCACAATCCCTAGCCCTAAGATGGCTTTTATGTTGAGTAGTTCTTGCAGATTGTGGATGGTTAAACCTGGTTTCTTTGTTACAAAGAGCAAACAATAGTTTGTATTTATTTTTGAATAATATATACAATCAAAGAGGACACCTCTCGATAATATACTCATATCACTTGGATTTCTTACCCACAACCCCTAGCCTTAAGATGACATTTCTGTTGAGTAGTTCTTGCAGATTTTGGATGGTCTCATTGTTTTTCTGGATTACATATGACAACACTGGTCTCATGGCTTCATGATTCTCTTCAATAAATGGTAGTTCGGTTCCTTTATATACTTGTCGAGATGGGCACAAGATTCCATGCAAGGATAGGGTGTCTAGCATTGCTTCCTCCGAGAGGTGGAGACAAAGGACCACTTCATTTTTGAGTGCCCCATCTGCTATGACAACTGTGTGCGATCTCATTGCTTATACAGAGACCCTTGTTATCTTCATTCCATACTTGAACAAGAGATACCTATACTATACATTCGAGGGGCAGTTACTTTTAGACAGTGTGCCAAATGGGCCCTGTTAACACCGGAACACAAGTTTCGGTATGAAGTTCTAGCATATGTTCATGGATATTATATGGGGTGAACTCAACATTACAGATTGCACATTCAACATTGATGGTTCATGAACATTATAATTTATAATATCCATGAATCAACATTAGTAATTACAGAGTTTGCCATTATATGCATCGATGGTTTGTGATCACCTGGGCCATATGGGTATCTTGTTGCAAATCATTATTCCAGCCGGACCTTGTTCAAGAGTTGCATTGTATGAGTTTTGGGTATTAGTCAAAGATTATTATCCTAGGATGACATAACATCTTGTGCTAGTGTTAGCAGGTTTTCAGTACATGCTTCCAACATTCTATTTTTAGTTGTTTTACCCCATGCATCAGATTTACATGCAGAGTTTTGAGGATGTATAGGGGGTGAGGACACTCAGATGGCCACTTTTTGATTCTTGTTTTCAATATTTTTACGAAACTGTATTTTAGAAATTTGGATTTTTTTAGCGGAAGAAGATAATTAGGGAGATGGGGATGTGGTTTGAATTTAAAGCAAATCAGATAAGTTTTTGTTATTAAGATAAATATTTTTTGAGAAGATTTCAATTTCTACAAATTTTTATTTTTAGGAAGTTGGTCCGAATAGCAGGAAAATTATATTTTGGAGACATAGCATGGATATGGTACATGATTTGAATTTTTACTGATTCTGAGACCATGGCATTCTGGGTCTAATTTTAGCAGGCTATTTTTTGCAGGGTGATTATATTTCTGGGTACCAAGTATGACGTATAGTATCAGTGTTAAATTTTAGGCCATTATCAGGGCTTTGATATTTCAGGGCCTGACTCCATTTTAACCCCTGCTATTTTTAGAGGTCGAGGCTTGGAGTCGGATTTAGGCTCCACGCTACTACTATTTATGCCTGGAGATGTATTGCATGAATTGAGTAGGTTCCATATGAATAAATTCTGCGTTTTACTGTTTGCTGGTTTATGTCAACATTTCGTGGTTTTCACATACAGCAGGTTTTGCATTGGCTGTAGGTTACTTATGAAATTTTACTGAACAATTAAACACACAGTAAAATACACTAACAGGCTGAAAAACACATTTAACAATCACA
>LPNX010954387.1:964301-1032645 GCA_001517045.1 Pseudotsuga menziesii
AGTGCCTGTGTCTGACGAACCTGTGATCTGAGGACTCAACCTTGAACCTGTCCTTGAAACTGTCCCTGAAGTGCTAGACACCTGAATCACTGAACCTGTAGAAGCTGTACCTGTACCCTGTGATCCAGTCACTCCAGAAACCTGTGGACCTGATAGCTGCATCGAAGAAGCCTGTACCAACTGAGGTGTGGGAGCTGGTGTCTCCCCCTGCTCTAACTCCCTAGACTTCCTGAAGGCTCTCTCCTCATCAAACTTCACTTCCCGCCGGACAACAACTTTCCTCAGGCTAGGGTAAGTAAAGCCGATAGGCCTTCGAAGTCTCGTCATATCCCACAAATATGCCTCTCTGTGCGGTGGGATCAAACTTCGTCCTCTTCTCAGAAGGGACGTGAGAGTAAGTCAACGAGCCAAATATGCGAAAGTGGCCCACCACATGCTTCTTGCCTGAATACATCTCCTCTGGAGTCTTCCTCTCCATTGCCCTGTGAGGACTCCTGTTCTACAGATAAACTGCAGTGCTACATGCCTCTGCCCATAGAAAGAAAGGTAACCCCTGATCATGAAGCATCGCTCTGGCTGCCCCCACAATCGACCTGTCCTTTCTCTCTGCTACTCCATTCTGCTCAGGAGTGTAAGGAACTGTCAACTGTCTCTGAATGCCCTCCTGTCTGCATAATGCATCGAAATCCTTGGAGGTATACTCACCCCCATTGTCCGATCTCAACATTCGGATCTTCCTCCCCGTCTGCTTCTCCACAAGGGCTTTGAACCCTTGGAAGACTCTCAACACAAGAGGGGACTTCTTGCTCCTCAAGAAGTAGATCCAGGTCTTCCTGGAGTAGTCATCATGAAGCTAATGTAGTACTTAAAACCTGTCAAAGACACTGATGACATAGGACCGCATATGTCAGAATGGATAAGATCTAGCACCCTTGCAGCTCTCGTGTCACTGCTCGGAAAAACAGTCTTGGTGTACTTTCCCAAAGCACACCCCCTGCACACATCACTCTGCTCAATGCTGAACTCCGGTAATCCTGTAACCATGCTCTTCAACAATCTGAGAGCTGGGTGATGTAGGTGGGCCATCCTCCGATGCCATAGCTCACATAGCTCACTGCTGCTGCTGTGTGCTAGAGCGCACTGTGGCTGAAACAAGAGCTTGTACAACTTTCCACATCTGACTCCAATGTCCATGGCACTAGACATACCTGTAGCCCTGGGATACACCTGCACATTTCTGGTCTGATCTTTGTATAACAGTGATACAAACTGAAGTATTGAAGTGTTTCTGGTCTCCCAGGTTCATACTTTGTTCATACTTTGTTAGCAAATTGCATTGGGATTCTCCTTCAGAGGTTAGCAAGCAAAGATATTCTAAAAGTCGAAAGTTTACTTTGTCTAGTTACTTTTAACACTTCTTGTTTCAAGCGTTAACTCTTCTAGAGTCCATATTTGGAAAAAGTTTGTTATGAGTTATAACATTTTGGCATCGTGGCTTTGGAGATAACCATGCTTCCTTAGATTTGTAGCATTATGCTATATGACATTGGTGAATATGGTTAATTGCATATTTTTAATATTCACCAAGCAACTCCACACACATGACTACATCGAGGGAGTGATCTTGGTAAGAGAATTTTGATTATTCATATATAAATTTTTCATCATCCTTTGATGTTGTTCCTATGGCATACATTGCAAAAACAGAGGCCATCTTAGGCCTTATGGCGGAAAATATGGCGGAAAATAAGTATATCATGATGAAACAACTTTGTGATCTTAATGATCAATTGGATGTATTTGAGTGGAACTAACAATTGAATAGTGATTATGGGTGTGAGGATCATGAGAGCAATGAAAGAGATCCCGTACAATATGAAAATGATCAGGTGGTTCCGTAGGATAGGTATGTTCATGATATTGGACCGGTTCAGGAAAAACTGGTGAGTCCAACTGATTTAGAGGGGTTTTCGGTCCGAACCGACGTACCAAACCAGAAATGGAAATGGCTTCCCTGCTCAAAATCGATCGGTTCCATACAGAACCGGTCGGTTTTGTATGGACCATACATGGGCACACTTTTCCTCAAATTAAAAAAAAAACAAAAAGTTGAAATGATGGAAGGGGGAAACTAACCCTATGCCCCTACTAAAGCTATATAAAAGGTAGAGAACATGAAATTTAAGAAAAAGGAATCCCTAGAGCCTAGACATAGTCAACATCGGTTATATTAAATGGTAACACTAAATTCTTAAAATAAAGTGACATTCTCCTTACCTTTCATTTTCTATCCTTTTACTTCAATTTTAACATCACCATTAATTGTTTCAAGATGTTTGAGATGGTTCCAAGTTCCATAGTTGAAAAAATCGCCAAAAAATCGATGAATGTCCCTAAAAATTGTGCGATTTTCAGGCCATTGATTGTTCGGCATGAAAAAATTGCGCTATTTATAAAAAATCGGACATCGCGATATTTTGAAGAAACTTGATGATTTTTTG
This sequence comes from Pseudotsuga menziesii, assembly GCA_001517045.1. Classification (NCBI taxonomy): domain Eukaryota; kingdom Viridiplantae; phylum Streptophyta; class Pinopsida; order Pinales; family Pinaceae; genus Pseudotsuga; species Pseudotsuga menziesii. The sequence continues at coordinate 966,803 of LPNX010954387.1, forward strand.
AAAAACTTGGCGTTTTTTTGAAAAAATCGCGTTACGACAAGAAAAATCGGTTGTCTGGCTGGGCCACGACGTTAAAGAGTTTTTTTGGGTCTTTTCTCCCTCATTTTGAGTTGGGCCTTTTGGAGAAGGAAGGGAGAGGGTTTGAGAACATCCTCTATCACTGTGGAGGCACCTAGTGAGCCATCATCATTACAATCAAAATTATTTCAGTGGAGCAAGGATTCAACTTCATTTGCCAATTGGTGTTGAAATTTCAATTTTTCCAATCTTGGGTAAGTATTTAAATTCCACCATGTTACTACTATTTTCTTCATGGATTTATGCAAGTTTGCTTGCATGTTATTTTGGCTCTTGTTATTCCATAGATTTTGCCTCTTAGTTTTGTCATTTTGCAATGATTTTCAACTCTATGAAACAATCTGAGGGTTTTTTTTATGGGAGAGAATGCGTGATATCTAAAAGCCCTAATAATCTAATCTAGAGGTCTGATTTTTTAAACCAGTCTTCTGTTAGTTTTTTCTCATCGGGGTTTAATGTCTTTTTTTTGTTTTTTTGGTGCCCTTGATTCGATTTTTGAGGCTATCTATTTCCATTGCAAATATGCCAAAGGCATTGGACCCATTTTGGCAATATGTTGACCATGAATATGGAACAAACTAGCAACGATGAATTGCGAATTGTGTGGGCAACATATGACATGAGGCATTAGTTGATTGAAGAACCATTTGGAAAAACTTCGTGGCCATTATGTGGGGCTTTGTAGTGCGATTACCCTTGAGATTATGAGAGATGCCCATGATGCAATTCACTCAAAGGATAGAAAAAGGGAAGAGTCTGTCGCAAACAAAGCCAAATTTGTAGATATTGAAGTTGCTAGAACTTCGGGGATATATGGTCATGATCATGCCATTGAGGGTAGTGGTAGGGGCTCTGTTATCACATTTATAGTAGCTTGGCTACTATCAGTTTCAGACCGATTGTCTTAGGCTAGAGCTAGTCTTTTACATGAGTTGACCATTCAGTGGCACATTGATGATCATGGACAAAGTACATTTAGAGGCAGCTTCTGAGACTTCTTCATGAAATCCCGGAGGGACATTTGTTATGCCATTGGTTCACTTTATCAGAGCCGCAGAGTAGCCAAATGATTCATCCTTTCTTGGTATCCATATGTCAGAGGTATTGAGTAGGTATATGGCATGAGGTTTGTGCTCATTGTATTTCTTAGCCATCTTAGTAGTTGCGACTTGGCATGTGTAGTAAGCATTGGTGATCATAGTTTGAACTTTGTCAGTTTCTTGTGGATTTGTGATTTGAATAGTTAAAGTGGTAGTAGTGCTAAGACTTTGGTATATGCTCACTAGTAGGGTTAGCTTCTATACAAAGTAGATCATTCTTCATTTTGTCTGGCTTCACTTGTCCTCTCGTCCATTCGTTGTTTCGTACTGCAAACTTCAACACCTTGACTTGGATAAGACTAACGTGCTTAAAGACTTTCCCCCGCTGTAACCTCTATGCCTGGAGAGACCCCGTGCTTATTTGTGTCTCAGGCCTCGGCTTTGGAGTGTGTGGCTATGCTTTCAGCCCTGTTGATCTCTTTCGTCTTGTAGCTCAGGATGTTTCTGTAGTCAAGTTGGTAAGCTTGGTCATTGGAAGTGTCTCCCTTAGTTCTCGAAGCAAGTATTCCTCATCTTATGAAATCAAAGCATCGGTTCGCATAAACGCTATATCTAAAAGGATGCAAAAGAAATGTCAGCCCATGAAATGAAATAAAAAAGTCACAAGTGGTTGTGTTTCTCAACACAAAGATAAAGAAGCTGCAATTGGTTGTGTTTTTCAACACAAAATTGAAGGCATGGCCGTCATTTTTTATGGATGGAAAGATCAAATAAATAAGTCGTTGATCAATGTGATTGCTCAAAGATTGAAGGGGGCAATGTTTCATTGCAAAGGGGAGCATAAGATGAAAGGTTCATTTTTTGAAACTCTAATTGAGACAATTGAACTCGTGAGGGTAGAAAATGTTGTCTAGGTCACAGTGAACAACACAAAGGTGTGTAGAGCAGCAGGCCTAATTATTGATGACATATATCATTGCATATTTTGTACCCCATGTGCTATCCGTTTGTTGAACCTCATCCTAAAGAAGACATGTACCAATTTTAGTGGATTTGGCATTCTATTGAAGAGGTGAAGAAGGTATAGAGCTTCATCACAAATCATCACATGTCCCAATGCATTAATCGACAACTTGCAAAATTGGAGCTTCTTAAGGTACCTAAACATGTTTTGCAAAGCCTAAGACCCTAATCTATTATTTTGGTTATTACTTTTTCTTTTAGAGTGTTGATAATAGCCATTCAATCTAAATTCTAATTTATTGAAATCTTGGCACTTGTAGGTTGTTGCGACTCATTTGCCTTGCACATTACTGTCTTAATGGGTCTTGTGCAGGTGAAATAAGCTTTACAAGTGATGGTATGCAATAATCTTTGGATTGAATGGAGACAATCCCAGATTGAAAGAGTGCAAACAATTGAGTGGATCATTCTTGATGATGAATGGGTGGGATAGGATGGCGTACCTCTTGGCGTTTTCTATGCTAAATGTGTATTTTTTGCAATTGCTCAACATAGATAAACCTAGATTGGGAGAGGTGTATGAGGGCATTGACTCCATGATAGAGAAGATGAGGGAGGTCATTGATGCCGAAGATCAAAGTCTTTTGTGATGAGGTAAATGAACCAAATGTGGAACAAGAGAACCACTCGATTGCACCTTTTGGCCTATGTAGTAAATCCCAAATATTATTTTGCACGATTGTCTAGTCAAAAAGGATAAACTGCACCAAATAAGGACCTAGAAGTGTTCCATGGGTTTGAGAAAGCTTTCAAAAAAATATTTGTAGATGCTAATATTGTAGTTTAGATTCATAAAGTTATCACATTTTGTGGGGATAGAGGGTTTGGGTGAAAAGGTTGAAGCTATGGGAGACAATACCTCATGGACCTCCTGTGTTTGGTGGAACTTCTATGGTTGGGAAATCCCAAATATCCAAAAATTGGCAGTCAAGATCTTGTCATAGGTTGCTGGTATGCCATCAATTGAGAGAATTGGAGTACATATGGCTTCATCCATTTGGTGAAGTGAAGCAAATCGAGCTTGAAGAAGGCTGAGGAACTTGTATGTGATCATTTCAACCTTCACCTTTTGTCACACATGAGGGATGCATATAAATCTAGTCCCACCAAGCTATGGCATGTGGAAATAGAGTTGGATGACTTGGATATGATGTATAGTGCGACTTGGATATGATGTATAGTGCTACAAGCCTACAAATCATACAATTCATCCTCAAGTGGACATGGCAACAATGTTTTTAATTTTGAAGAGCATGAACATGATGGTGTGTGCTCTGTTACATGGACAAACACATTTTTGATGATATATAATCTTAATTTGTAATGATGTTTTAACAACGAATATGACGAATTGACCACTCATTTTGCAATTTAATCATTATGTTTACATTGTTCAACTTTGAGTTTGCATAGTGTGATTAATGATACTAAATAGTAGTGATGATAATCTACAATGATAAGTTTTGGCCTTCTCAATCTAATTGATGACTGGTAATTTGAATTTATTATCTCATGGTTTTTGGATATTTATATTTATACATATATCTATATCTATAGATATCTTTGTCTATATCTATATACATGTTTGTTGTTTCCCACCATATCGTATTGGACTCTTCTGTTACCACCCTATATAATTGCTTGTCCAACACAGGTTGGTCTCATACTTACTAGTATTTGATATATAGTATGATTGGAAGGCTAGATACATGTTGTGGGAATGCAAGAAGGGATGATGTTCAAATAAAGAATCAACAAATCAACAAAAGGTGGGCTAAAGGGGCCAAGCCCAAACTTTCAGAAATTACTAAATTAGAGATCAAGGTGAAGAATATGACTTCAAAGGTGCTCTGTTAATGCAGGAAGTATTCACCCAAGTATATGATACTTGTTGGTAGAAGTAAATATTCATGTCAATAGTGTGATGTGCCACAATGATATATTGGGCTGAAAATGAGAATTTTTTGCGCATTAATTGTTTATTGCTCTACATGAGTATTTAGCGCAATTCCTTGTTGTGATTTGGTAAGCACAGGAGGATGATAACTACAAATTCCACTTTTGTACTAATCTTTTTCTTCTAATAATCCAGGAAGCTGGTATCGATGTTCGTTTATGTGATATTGGTGCAGCAATTCAAGAGGTTATGGAGTCCTATGAAGTTGAAATCAATGGAAAGATATGTCAAGGTATATGAATACTGAACATCTTCACTGTTTAATTATACATATTGATATTGTTTTATACATTGTAGTTTAATTAAAGGCTTAACAATTCACAGTCCTTTTACAAAGTTAGTCCAGTTATTATGCTAGTGTTCAGTGTTTCAGGGCCGGTTAGGCAAAATTGTCAACCATTTGCCAAACTAAAGTAAAGAAAGGATGCACCTAGATTGAGCAAAAAATACTTGTGCATGTTAAATTCTTGTTCTTTTCTTTATCTAAGACCTCGTGCTTCATTTCTTGTTTCTTCTAGTCAGATAAGAGTCTTGAAATGTGGAGGTTTCTTTCATAGGATATGCACTATTTGGAGGATTGTTGCATTCATTTTCTAGTTTGCCCTCACATTGTGATTATATTTTCATTCTTCCAGTAACAGGAAGATTGAAGGTAGGTTTTCAAAGGATATTTTGATTGCTCAAATTGTAATTAGATATTGATTCTTCTAGAAAATGGGAAGATGGGTTTTCAAAGGGTTTTCTGATCAATCATCTAGTTTGCTTTATAACTTTAAATTGGTCGTAATTCATCCGGTAAAATCCAATGTTCCACAGAGTTTCCGGGGTGGGGGAGTGTGGGAGCAGGGAAACGCACAAGGGGGATGTGTGGAAGCTACCCCACATTATAGGGAAAATTCGGGGAAATGGCGGGACATTGAAGTCATAAAAAATAATTTAAAATATAAAAATGATAAATCCCAACAGTAACTATTACCGTGTAAAAAGTAAAACTAAATACTAAATTCATCATTATGGGGTGTACATCTATTTGTTATTACTATTAATATATCAAATTTCAAATTTGTAAATGATACTGAACTATGTTACTATACCCATGTAAAAACTAAAAACTTAATATCATAATTATCATTATGCAATGTATATCTAAATTCAAATTTCAAATTTCTAAAAGGTAATGCAACAAACGTTGAAGTCTGAAATAGTCAAATAGATACCGAATAATGAACACAGAGAAGTTAGAACTTAGAACAATGACGGCTGCTCCAAGTTTAGTTGCAGTATGATTATGAAATGAAATCGTGAGAGGATAGCGTTTAGGAAGGTCTTAGACTCTTAGGCTAGTCTAGGATTTAATTTAATTTTCATTTAATTATGTTTTAATTTTTTTAAACACTTTTAATATTTGAATTTGCATTTATTTTTATTGTGAAAGATGAAATTTTGGGGGGAACAGGGGGACGCCTAAAAGCGCCCCCTAGGGGGAAACGCGTTTCCCCGAGTGATGCAGGAGGATTAGCTCTCAAGTCAAAGTTCTAAAGTTTGGTCAAGACCCTAAGGTCATGACACTAGCCCAAGGAGGGGTTGATTGTAAATCAGTTGTAAAATATGTGATTTTACTATAAGTTAGCTAGCATAGTCTAAGAAGAGTCTAGATGTGAATAGGTGTCATAACAAATGTGACTCATGTAACTAATTCCTAAGTTTGAGGAACGACTTGAAGGAGTGAAGGGAAATCTGGGAACAGATCCCATGTATATAGCAACTGATTTGAAGAGTCATAAGTAGGGATAGTCCTGAAGGTACTAAGAATAGAAACAATTGCATAAACTAAGGAATCGATTGCATGTTTGTAGGAGTTCTGTTAATGAACTCGAGGCTAAGTTAGATAGAGGAGGAATGCACTTTGTAAGCCTATGGGCCAGTAGTGAATAGAGGCAGGAGAAGAATGGCCAAGTGATGATAAGCAGGCCAGAGGCAGAGTAGAAGGGGATTTTTCTTTCACGTATGTACAGTTCAATTCTGAATGAGAAACGGCAGATTCATCAAGTTGTTGTGTGTATTACTCTTTTATAATCTGTGAATATTGTAATTGAGTTTGATGGATATGATTGACTGTGTGTGGAATTCTATTGGTAAGTTTGTATAGAGAACTGGATAGAGTTCTTGTATACAATTCCAGTTCTTGTGAAACTGGGCAGAACCAGTACGGTTCCAATTTCTGCAGGAGTCTTCTGAAGACTTAGTGAATTCCTGAAAGGGAATCTGTTAATTGTGTGTTGTCTGTGAGAGAGATAGACAAAACGAAGACTAATTTCTGGTTAATTCCAATGATGAACTCTTTAATAATGGATATTGGCTCAACAAAGGTGAATGGGAGTTGATAAGGGTTTTTGTATGTGATTCTAGTGATAGAAAATCGATCTAATCCTAAAATCGATTTGGGAAAACGCATAGTATATATCCTTGTTGGAGAATGTGTATATTCTGCGCTATGTGTTAAGTCTCTGAAGAGCATAGATTAAGACACATTTGGAGTGCTTTGGAGGAGTACTTTGTGTGGATAACAGATCCATAAATCGTTATGTTGGAGAAATACAGAGAAGATTAGAGGGTGTTTGCCTGAAACCGTCATTGAAATTACGGTTAACTTTATGAAGGAACGAAGACGAATTTACAAATTCTGCGACCTGGGTTTTGTGCAGAATGGAGTTTGTTGTATGTCACACGAGCGTTTTTCCAAGAAATTGTTTGGTTGAAGAGTTACGCGTGATTTTCCAAACTGCGTTTTACAAAGTGCGTGAATGGTTGATAGTGAACTAAATGAAATTGACAGAGAGTGAGAGTTGATTACATTGAAGAGTGTTGAAGAATGTGTATGAGGCCTGTCATATGAGTGATTTGGGATAACTGTGTGAACAATCCCTTATGGGAGGGGTTGAAATCCCATAGTGAGTATAAAAGGGCTGTGAGTCTATTGAATGAGACACAACATCTAGATGAAGTCTTCAAATAAGTATGTGGAATCATACTGAGTGTGTGAGAAGCCTGGTTAAGGATTTGAATTTGGTAGAGTGTTGAACCAGCGAGTTATACAATTGAAATGAGAGGAAGATCTCTCTATCTAAAACATAGTACTATTGGAAAGAGGCACTGCACAATGTCCTTGCAGCGAAGGGGAGACAAGGAGTTAATGAATGTGCTGCCAAATCTTTATGCAGCGACCTGAAATTTGGTTAAAGGAGACTGGTTAAGGACCCCGCTGAAAGAAAAGATTGGAGCAGCAGGTGTTGTGAGTAGTTATGTGTTACCCTGCCTGAGATAGAGCTGGATTGGGACTGTGCGTGGCCTGGGTGGTCATCACTGAGTTTCCCCCAAAAGGGGGACGTGGGGAAACGTTTCCCCAGAAGTTTCACCATCCCAGAAGCGTGGGGGGGGGGGCGAGGGGGCGTGTTCTCCACTCTAGGGGACGCGTCCCCGTGGAGTAAAATCNTTATTGCTCTATATTCTATCTGCTAGGTCCCTGTTCAATTTGTTATTAGAAAGAGGCTCTTCTTTCCATGGTTGGAATATGCACAAATGTCAAGCTGCTAGCCAACAAGACATAGTTGGAGTGCATGTTGGCAAACAACGGCCAAAGTAGTGCTTACTTTGGAAGTGCTTAGTGCATCCAACAAGCGGATGAAACTCAGCCCAAGATTATAGTGAGTTTCATAAATTTGGTGTGGCTAAGATCATATTCTTGTGCATGTTGATTGACGAATCGGAGTTGGGGCTAACTGAAGTGTGTTTTTGGCTGTGACATAGGGCACTCATTGAAGTGCCTTTTTGGTATGACATACTTATTCAACCTCAATAACCAAAAAAATCCTTGTGGGTTCAAGTTTATAACTTTATATGCCTTTACCATAGAAAGCCAAAACCATATACATTATTAGATGGTCTTTTTGGGAGTGCTTTATTAGGAGTCAGAATTTGCCAATAATTTACTGCCTCAATGAATCTCGATACTAGAGCATTGGTGGCTAAAGCCTGTTCTTGAGTGCAAACATATCTTATCATATCATAACATTATATGTTATAGTGGATTTAATTTGGATTGGATGTTATGGAAAACTTGCTTTTGTGAAATTTAATATTCGAGCTGTAGTAGGTTACATTTTCTTGAGGCTGTATTGGCATTGTAGTTTTCTGCTACAAAAGCCCAACCTATCATTGACACACTAGCTTGTTAGGTTGCTACTTGAATTGTAGTCTTAATATCCTTCACCTTAATTTCGATATACATCATTTTATATATGTATTTAACAAGACATGTTTGTTAACCCATTCTTCAACCATTCATGCACATCAGGAATACGTCATATTTATATCAGTAGCCTAAACATTATATGATTTGGACTTTTTTGATTATCATCACCAGAACCTAGCTATATAATCTTGGTCAAGTTGCAATTTTTTTTGCTGAAATTACATTTTTGAATGCATAAATGGATTCAGCACCCTCAAATACCTGTATTGCACTTAGATTGTGCAATCTCAACAACTGAACTCTACAATTCCTGTAACTGTTGTGAATTCTTTGCCATATTTTGGACAAAAATTATCTGTAAAATGTGAATGGAGAGGGTCCAAAGCATAGCATGTTTATACTACTGCTTTATGTTATGGTAAATCTGTCTTCTGCTTGAAACATTGTAAAGCATTTATTTGACAAGGAAAACACCTGTTAACTTTGTTTCTTATCGTACATATATGTTAGTTTTCCTTAAACTAAGATCAGATTTCCAGTTGCAATAAAAATTATTTTATTCCCAGATTTATTCACAGAACTGAAAATTTACATATTTGATTTTTTTATTTTTTGAATGGAAATACACCGAGTTTATGAACACTAAATGCACATCGGAAGAATAAAATGAATCACAGAAATTTGACACAAGATATATCTTGGAAACCCTAATGGGGAAAACCAGCAAATAGAGAGCTTTCTTGATTTTCTTTCTCACACGAGAAATCTGAAAATTACACAGCAGAATTTACAGTAATAATGAACCTGTACTTTTTCCTTTGAAATTGTGCCACAGTTTCCAGCAACCTGTATGACCTCTAAAATCTGCTCTCTATGTCCTCTGAAGATCGACCTGTGTGCACACGTGTGATAGCTTGCCGTATGGCCTGCTTTTGGGCTGCTGTACAGCCTTTCTTCTCAGTGTATACCTCCTCCTCAATTATTCCATACAGAAATGCGGTCTTTACATCTATCTGGTGTATCCTCCACCCCATCTTTGTTGTATTGGAAATGACTATCCTGATAGAAGTGTATCTAGCAACTAGTGCAAAGGTCTCATCATAATCAACTCTCTCGATCTATGAGAACCCTCTCTCCACAGACCTCGCTTTGTATTTCTCCACACTACCATTTGCAAAATGCTTGATCTTATAGATCCACTTGGAAGTGAGCACAGACTTCCCTTATGGTCTCGACACTATACCCCCATACATCGTTCTTCACGATCGAAGAATATTCCTCCACCATGGCATCTGACCATACCTGTTGCTCTAAGGCCTATTCAAAGCTGAAAGGCTTGGAATCAATAATGTCACACATAAGTGCCATATACTTTTGTGGTGACTTGCTCTCCTTGAAAATCCTCCTAGGAGCCTCCACATGCTCTTGAGCATCTTTCAAGGTCCATTGAAGCCACCTCGGCTTCCTCTTTCGTGAAGTGACCTCTTGCGTGGAAGGAGTTTCCTGCTCCTCGTCTGTTTGATTTGAAGAAGGATGAGAACCTGTACCCTGTGATGTAGATCTCTCATCAGCCTTTAAAGCCTCCTACTCCTCCTTTGTCTCTATTGAAGGTGGTGAGTGTGTGACTTCCTAAAGACCCTATCCTCCTTGAACTTCACATCCTTCCTCACCATTGTTTTTCTCAGTGTAGGAATATAGATCCGATAGGCCTTTGAAATCTCATTGTACCCAACAAATATGCCTTTCTTTGCAGTGGTCTCCAGATTTGTCCTATTCTCTGAAGGGACATGAGAATATGTAAGGCACCTGAAAATGTGAAAGTGCCCAATCTCAAGCTTCTTTCCAGTGAAATCCTCCTTAGGAGTCTTGCTCCCCAACGCCTTCTGAGGACTCTTGAAGTGTAGACCGTTGTATTGCATGCCTCTGCCCAAGGAACATAGGTAGATCCAAAGTTACAAAAACCGAACCGGTGGACAAACCGGTCAACCCTCGGAACCTGAACCGGTCAAAAACCAGGTAAAAAACCGTATCATAAAACTAGTCCACCAAAAATACATAAAATATTCAATTTTTTTTATTTTTTATAAATATTCTTGTGCATCCATGTGAATTCAAACCATTATACACAAAATATGCAAATTTTCTCATGTATATAGCATATAAGAGTTCATACTACATAGAACCAAAATAGCACTTAACATCGAGTGCAATGACAATCCATGTCTGCATCAAAATACATCAACAAAAAGGCTCTAAATGGCCTATACAAAAGACTAGAGTCAAAGACTAAACAATCTAATCATCAAAATCACCTGAATCCTCAAGATCAGACTGATCAGAGCCCTCAGACTCAGACTCTGAGCCATCATCTACATCCTGATCTTCAATATGGGGTGCATGAGCTTGGGCCACTTGACTTGACTCCCCTGGTCCAGAAGGCACATGTCCAACGCTAACTCCCACATCCTGTTGTTGTGGAAGTGGGTCCAAATCCAGCCATGAGAGGTCTTCATTGTCAAATGCTGTTGGTTGAGTCTCCACAACCCAATCTGCTAATGCATCACCATCATCTAAGAAAATGGAACACGATTCAGGGGTCTTGTTTTGCAATTGGTTGCGCTTCAACCTAAGGTTGTACTGAACAAATACCATATCATTCAACCGTTTTTGCTCTAAAAGGTTGCACTTTTTAGTGTGTATACGCTAAAAAACACTCCAATTGCATTCACAACCAGAAGCACTGCATGTTTGGCTCAATATTCGAACTGTAAACTTTTGCAAATCAACGCATTGACTACCAAATTGTTGCCACCAATATGCTGCATGTAAGGACAAATAAAAATTAGCAAATGAATTTAAGCACAAACTCGAAAAAAAATCCAATGAATTAAAATTTACTTCGTAATTAATTACCTGGAGGATCTTTTGATCTACCTCGTATGGCTGTAGCCAAGCCAAAGATACCAAGACTCTCATTGAAATGCAAGAGGTTGTTGTGTATTTCATCTTGTTTATTGGGATCAGAGACCATGCGCCCAATGCATTTATATAATCCTTCTTTTACCTCCCCATCTGCTTCAAAATATTTTGTGTAATGGTACCTTTAGAAGATTCAAGACAAAAAAGATGATCACATTAAAAAAAGGATAAACTTTTGCAATTAAAATTTAGTAATTTAACATAAAAACTTTGAAATTAGTTACCTTTGATTCAAGTAATAGCCTGCAGCATGTAAAGGTCGATGAAGTTCTCTGTTCCATCGTTCATCAATGATTTTCCACATAGGAAGATATTTTTGTCTTTTGCCCTCATATGCTTCCTTTATTGCCTCCTTGGCTTGATCCATGGCCTCATAAATAAACCCCATTGCTGCTTTATCACCATCCACCATTCTCAAGACTTTCACAAGAGGTTGGCTAAAAAGTACGATCTCCTCTGCCTTTTTCCAAAATGCTTTCTCATAGACTTTATCAACAATGTCCTTTCCATCAGCCTTCTTGCTCCATTGAGATGCATTCCACTCATCACACGAGAACATCTTCCTCAAGTTGGCCTTTTGCTCAATTAAGGACTGCAATGTAAGGAAATTTGTTGCAAATATTGTGATAGCTGGCCTGACAAGCTCTTTTCCACCAATGCATTTTCTCATAAGTGTCAAAACCCATGAGTGGTTGTAAATGTATCTTGTGATAGATTTTGCTTGTTCCACACACTTTCTCACCCACTCAATTTTCCCAATAACCTCAAGCATGAGGTCCAAACAATGGGCTGCACATGGAGTCCACCAAATGGTGGGATGTTTGTCCTCTAACAACTTTCCAGCTGCAACATAGTTGGAGGCATTGTCTGTGATAACCTGCACTACATTTTCAACCCCCACCTTCTCAACTACATCATCCAAAAGACGAAATAGTAATTGTGCATCCTTCACTTAATCAGATGCATCCACTGATCTAAGGAACATAGTCCCTTTTGGGCAAGCAACTAGGAAGTTAAGAATGGTGCGACCTCTTGCATCAGTCCACCCATCAGACATTTACTCCATGAGTTTTTGAACTCTATGAGGTACTCTTGTACCCTTTCAACTTCATTTTTCAAAAGTGGCCCCCTAATATCCTCATAGCCAGGGCCCTTGAAGCTTGGACCACATGAAGCTATAGCATCCAACATAGGTTGATAATATATCGACCTTGAAGCATTGAAAGGTATGTCTGCATCATACCACCATCTAGCAATGCATTCCCAAGCAGCCTCCTTTTCCACCTTCTTCCATTTGGCATCAATGGTGGGTTGAGCACCAGGGGTAGTGTGGGGTTGAAAGAAAGACTCAAGGCTACCATGGGGTTTTTTAAATTGGGATGTACTACTACCAACACCACTGGCACCAACTACAACATTTTCTTCCCTAGGAATGGTATACGGATCATGGGCAGGGTTGGGAAAGCTAGAGGATTCTTCAAAACTAGGGTTCCTCTCAAGAAAATCAGAGCTACAACTTCTCCCTATCTCTCTTTGCACTCTCTTGTTTTTGGATTTTTCAGCTTGGTAAGATTCAAGAAGACCAAGCATCTCAGCTCTCAAGTCATCAAGGACTTTGAGGCATGGTCTTACATTCCCCCCTTGTACCAACTAAGTGTTGTTTCAGCCTATTTATACCTCCCCCCGCAACCTCTTTCTGGCAATAGTTACACAATTTTTCCCTCAACTAATTGACAATGTACCCATGCAACATATTTTCTATCTTTCGGGGCCATGGCAAGCAATATAAATCTGCAAATTAAAACCCTAATTTTTTTTAATTCTATGAAAAAAAACAACGCTATCAAAGTTTAAAGAGACTATTCCATACAAAATTAAATGAATACAGACTACAGTGCACATTTAAAGCCTTTTTACATACCTTGAAGAGTGCCTCCAAAATGCTCCAAATCTAATGCAAATGTCTCCAAAGAGATTCAACCCACAAATTCTCCAAAATACTCCTTCAATCTCCTCTTCCAATCAGCCTAGGAACCAGCGCTAAGACCCTTAACAATCAGCACAATCAAACTTCAAAGATCCGAATTCCGAAGACACTCAAGCATATACTCAAAAGCACTCGAATGAATAGTGTGAGTGAAAAAGAGGGGGTGGGGGTCTTTTCATAGGTTAATGAGGTGTCTTTTGGGTGTCTAGATACATCCCCCCCCAACCAACATTCCAAAAAAAAAAAAAAACACATTTTTGAGCCTCTGTACGGACTGGTTGGTTTGCTAAGAAAACTGATTTTGAACCGGTTCGATACCAAACCGGGCGGTTCGTGGACCAACCCGGCCAGTTCGGTATCGAACCGGCCCAAAACGACCAGATACCCCGGTTCAGACCGGAAAGCTCATGAAACCGGGTTGATCGGCTGGTTTAGCCGGTTCCGATCCGGTTTTGACAACGTTGGGTAGATCCTGGTCATGTAGCATAGCCTTCGAAGGCCCGATGATGGCCTTGTTCTTCCTTTCCGCAACTCCATTTTGCTATGGGTTGTATGGAACTGTCAACTCCCTTTTGATACCATCCTATGGACAAAAGCTCTTGAAATCATTGGAGGTATACTTGCCCCCATTGTCAGATCCCAATACCTTCTTTTTTTTGTCTAGTTCTCCACAAGAGTTTTAAACTCTTGAAATCGACTAAAGACCTCATCCTTGGTCTTCATGAAGTAGATCTAGGTCATTTTGGAGAACCATCATTAAATGTAACATAATACATGTATCCACACAAGGACACAACTGGCATCAGAACACACATATTGGAATGTACTAGATCAAAGATCCCCTTGAACATGCTATCATTACCTGGAAATGCAGTCTTGGAGTACTTCCCAAAGCACACCCTGATGCTCTACACTAAACTTTGGTAGACTTGTCACGATCTACTTTAGCACATTCAAAGCCCCATAGTGAAAGTGTGCAATCCTCCTGTGCCATAACTAACACTGGTCATTGCTATTGTTGTGTATCAATGCCTGAGCTGGCTGAAACATAAGCCTGTAAAGCATGGTTGTCGGAAGCTTCTAATTCTGCCTCGCTCTCGCTCCCACCACGCTCCTGCTCCTGTCCCTTCTAGGAAAACTTTAAGCCTAGAATTTAGCGCTTTCAAGCTACTACTCCCACTCTCTGCTCCTAAATATTTTTCAAAATGGCGTTCCCGCCTTCCACTTCACTCCACGCTTCAACACTTTTCTATAAAGCTTCCTCGATCTAATCCCAAACACTTTAGGTGTCTTTGAACTGGATTCTCTTGGATGAATGAGTACGTTTCCATCTCGAAAGTCAACCTCATACCCTCAATCCTTGATTGCTAAAATGGAAATCAGGTTCTTTGCCAACCCTGGAACATACAACACATCCTTCACTTTCATCGGTTGTTGAGACCTAAGTCACCTAGTTCGAGTTCGTGTTCGAATTCGACATGAATGAAATTCGGAAGAAAATCGTCTAGCAAATTTTTTTGATTAAATTCGTCATTAAATTTTTTCGATAAAATTTTATTTTTTATAATATATTAAATATATATAATATAATTATAAAATATTTAAAATTTATATTAATATAAACCTAACTTAACTTTACAGAATTATATTACAATTTATATATGATAATATATGTAAAACTTTATGTTATATTATTATATTAAAGAATTTATGTAATATATCATGTAAACTAATATCTTCCAGGTCGATGAAAAAATACATACTTCCAGCTACCAACTAGCCACGTCTTCTTCAAACAGATCATTTCCCACGCGGACTAATCGACAGCGTCAACAGTTGCCAACTCACAGACGGAGACTTCACTTCCCACGCGGACTCACGGACCGGGGCTTCACTCACGATGACTGAAGTCTGAAAATGGGTGGCCTCAGTGCTTCAGCAATGAACAACGAAGAATGGATCGCTGCATCATGTGGACTTTCTTTTGATAGGGAGTAGGGTTACCCAGGGGCCACAAAAGGGGAAAAGACAATTTCAAAACAATTTTTTTATGGATTTAAAAAAAACGCCCAAATTTGTAGCGATTTCATTCACCTTAACATTTGCTAAACCAAAGAAATCGAAATTGGGATGAAATTCACTGAACTTTATCGAACTAATTCGGCTGTCTTAAAAATTCGCCGATTTTCGATTTTCAAGGGAAAAAATCGGCGAACACGGTGACTTAGGTTGAGACTCACTTTGAAACAAAATTGTTCCTCGGCCAACCGCTTTGACCTTAGAGTCATCGCCAAGCTTGATATCAAGATCTAGATCTCTCTCCGATAAATCCGTGAAGTTTTCTTGTACTCTCGTCATATGACTGGAAGCACCACTATCAATGTACCACACGCTGGTAGGTATTGAACTCGAAGAGGGGCATGCCACTAATGGGAACTCTTTCTCAAATTTGGCAGAAAACTCATCCACCTCTGTGGAAGATGCAACTTGTGACTGCACTTTCTTCTTGTTGTTTGGACTCTAATCAACATAGTGCCCCGTCTTATTACAAGCAAAGCACTTGACTTTGCTCAAATCTTTCTTCTTATCACCCTTTGAGGTAGCCCCATCACTGGAGCTTTTCTTGACCTTGCCCTTGTCCTTCCCTATAAGAGCAATGTTCTCCTCATCACCACTCTGTTGTTTTCCTTCATGGCTAGATCCCATTCTCATCTCTTCCTGTGTGAAATCGTCCTATAATCTTTTCTAGTTGGAAAGATTCTCTTTAGCAACAATTCCACGGACGAAAACATCTCATGGTTTAGAAAGCTGATCTAACCAATTCTTGATCTTCAACTTCTCTCCAACGGCAGCTAACTCATCGTTAATCTTTGTGATTTTGGTGAGATAGGAAGTAACTGTATCGGATCTGGACATCTTCATGCTGTGAAGCTTCTCTCTAAGCACCATTTTCCTGTTTTTGTTGCTACTTTGATAAAGCTTCGTCAAAGATTCCCACATCTCATAGCTATTTTTCTTTCGGATTACGAGGGATAATGTGATCCTTCACAGCATCCATGACTATCCTTTTGGCCATCACATTCTTTTTGTTGTAAGCAGCTAACTGTGTTGCATCGGTAGGAATGGTGTGGGTTTTCTCCACAATGGCCTAGAGCTCACATTCCTCTAACAACAATGCAATCCTTTCTTTCCAGGGGCTAAAATTTGATGCCCCCTCCAACCGGTCCTCGAACTTCAAACCAGAATCCATCTCTCCTGTCCTTCTGATACAAAGAGCCTAAACCCTCCTGCAAATCTCTTACAAATCTGTGTCAAATACTTGGTTTTCTCTCAGAGACAAAGCTCTAATACCATGCTAGTTTTCCTTAAACTCAGATCAGATTTTCAGTTCCAATAAAAATTATTTTATTCCCAAATTTTATGCACAGAAATTGAAATTTTTAGATTTGATATTTATGAATGGAAATACACAGAGTTTATAAACATTAAATGCACAGTGGAAGAATATAATCAATCACAGAAATTTGACACAAGATGTACCCTGGAAACCCCAATGGGGAAAAACATCAAATAGAGAGCTTTCTTGATTTTCTTTCTCACAAAAGAAATCTGAAAATCACACAGCAGAATTTACAGCAATATAAAACCTGTACTTTTTCCTTGGAAAGCATGCCACAGTTTCCAGCAACCTGTACCGTCCATATGCCCTCTAATGTCTTCCCTCTGCGTCCTGTGAAGATCAACCTGCCTGCACACGTGTGATGGATATGCAGAAGTGCCTGTCTGAGCTACATAACTCAACAATATTGCCCTATATATGGTTTGAGTTGAACGTCAAATCTGTAGGCAGCTTCTTGAGAGTCGGATATGCAGAAATAAAATTAAAACTATGATGCCCAGTTGTTTGATTTAAAAATTGTGTTAGTCCTTCATAAAGATATGTCTATTTTATCCATATTACATAGCATTGAGCTTCATTCATGCAATCATAATCTTTTGTCAAATCTAAATGCAAGTAGAAAGATTGAGCATCATTATCAAACAAGCTTGCAGTATGCCAAAGGGGTAAATATGAGTCAAATTGTCGCCAATTTATTTGTGTTATTTTCATAAGGGTTCTATTTCCATTATTTTTTCCATCATTTTGTTTTTATTTTTATTTTTACTGAAATAAAACAGAAAATAATTTAGCATAGATGAAGTGTACAAGGCCTTGACCATGCCTGTTTAAAAATGTTTAAGCTTTACCCATTCCAACAAAAAATACCTAAGATGTGGTGAACCAGACCTAACTTGCTATTAACTGTGAAAATTTTGCTTTTCTATTCTAGTTGATCAGGTAGTATCCTTTGGTTTTGGAAGTAAAGTGTGCAGACTGTGAAGGACCCTTCCCAACTCAAAATTATTTCAAAAACACCATGGGGGGGTGGGTATGTTGTGGTCTGAAATAGATATTGTACATAATATAAATTTGGACCAGACTAGGAACAATAATTATAACTATTTCATATAGAAACACTGCATATCCTTCCACTGTTAAAAAATTCTGGCACAACATGCTTTCCTGATGATTGTTCCTTTACACCAAATTTATCAAATACTGAGATCAATGATTGATCATCCCTATTAACACCAGGTTTTCCTACATAAATCTGCATATGTTCATGGTATGATTCATGGCGAGGTCAATGTTACAGAGTTCAGCGTTCAGCATCGATGGTTCATGAACATTATCCAGTGCGGACTAAACGTTACAGGGGTTCATCATTTTGCATCAATGGTTTCTTTGACCTTAGAGTCATCACCAAGTTCGATATCAAGATCTAGATCTCTCTCTGATAAATCTGTGAATTTTTCTTGTACTCTCGTCTTATGACTGGAAGCACCACTATCAATGTACCACATGCTAGCAAGTACTGAACTCGAACAAGAAAGAGACTAGGAAATAGATAGTATACATAACATATATCTGGACAAGACTAGGAACAAGAATTATAATTTTACCATCACCTTGCATTTGTTTTAACTTTTTGACTTTTTGGGTGGAAACATAAATCATGCGCCACTTCTTTTGCTCGATTATTCTTGATTATTATGGTCTGTCGTTTCAGAAGTATTGTTCAAAATTTTGTATCCGAAGAACATGGTTTGCACACATGCTTTGAATGTTGATCTGTTCCGATAGTTCATGTGGTTTCTGGTTGTGTTCTACTTGTTTATTATACATGATACCTGAATATATTCAAAGTGTAAACTTCAAAAACACCCTACTTTTGATTGCTGGAGGATAATTTGTTAAGGGTATCGTATTATTTTTGTGCCTTCGAAATACAGAATCAACTATATTGTGGTACTATAAAATATCAATTTATTATCTTGATCTTTTTTTGGATTGAAGTTCAAGATGTTCTGTGCTTTATGTTTATATTGAACTTCTAAGGCCCTTTTGTTTTCACTGTTGCAGTCAAAAGTGTCCGGAATTTGAATGGGCATAGCATTGGACCGTATCAGATCCATGCTGGAAAATCCGTCCCTATTGTTAAAGGAGGAGAGGCAACGAAGATGGAAGAGGGGGAATTCTTTGCTATTGAAACATTTGGTTCAACAGGTTATTCTATATTCATTGTACTAGATCGTGTAGAAAATGTTATTTTCTCTTAAAATCTTATGCACTTGGGAAATCATGCTCTTGCTAAGTAGTGTGTGTTTCAGTTGCTGATAGCAATCATATACCAAGATATGCTTGTGTATCTTTCTAAGAAATATTAGTGTAATTTTATCCCCCCTCAGGAAAAGGCTATGTCAGGGAAGACTTGGAATGCAGTCATTATATGAAAAACTTTGATGTTGGGCATGTGCCATTGAGATTACCCCGGGCAAAACAACTTCTTGGGACAATAGATAAACATTTTTCAACATTGGCCTTCTGTCGACGATATCTGGATCGTGTGGGAGAATCAAAATATCTGATGGGGCTGAAGAGCTTATGTGATGCAGGAATTGTTCAGGTTTGTAGGCCTTAAAATGATAGTGTTTTTCCTTTCTCTTAAAAATCTGTAAAAAGATAACTCCCTACTGACCTCTATTTCACATGCTTTCTAAAGTAGGGAATGGTCATAATGTATTATTTGATTTCCTGTCTCAGTTTAATATGACTTTTCTGAACTATATGTTTCAAGATTAGAACTTGGACCGTTTTCAGCATTCTGTTTGGTGGAATGCTGTAAAAGAGGGAAGATTGTGACTTTTGACAGTTATATCCCATTAGTTCATCCTAAAATGGCATCACATTGCTCATGTTGAGTCCAGTTACCACAGCTGTGCTTTCCTGTTATTTTGTAGGGTACATTCTATGCAATGAAAATTGCAGTAATCCTTTACCACTGCCTTATAAGAGAGGCAATGTGTATAAAAGTAATGCTTCCTTAGGTTGTAGTTTGTCACAGATTGCATCTCTATGGGATGTTGCGCGTTGTCATTAGCTTTGTCAATGGACGTGCTAGAAATTGTTGGATCATTCTTTTTAGTATCTACATGCATTTTCTATGTATCTGTAGGTTCTTTATTTTATATACATATTGCTAGTTGCCTTAAAGATACCTAAGTGAGTTTGCATCACATTTTTAACTCCAGAGTTCCTTGGTTTTTGTGTATACATAATTTCCAAGTTCTTAATTTCTTTTTCCATTGATGCTACCAAATAGTTGATGTTGTTTGTATGTGTTCTTAATATTGCAGCCATATCCTCCTCTTTGTGATATCAAGGGAAGTTATGTTTCACAATTTGAACATACAATTCTACTTCGTCCAACATGCAAAGAAGTTATATCAAGAGGTGATGATTACTAAGGATCAACTTTATGCTTCTATGATGCTTAGCACTTCAGAAGTCTTTGTAGATTGCTAGGTACGGATTATAACAAGGGTGTGCTTTTGAAGAATACGCTGATCTCGATGCTGAGAATTGTAAGAAAACATTTGCAATCTGGCTAAAGAATTTGTAAATGAGGTCATTTTACTCAATTTTTATGTCTCATACCACCATTAAAGCTTTCGTTCATTTAATTTAGAACCAATGATTTGTTTAAAATTGTTACAAGGATGACTGGTTGAGAAGATGTAATGCAGAGAATAATTATTTTTCTATTATATATTTAGACCTCTTGGTTCAGTAACAGAGGTAATTTTTCTTCATCTCTCCTATAAGATGTCATTGGGAATCATTCATGTTTCATTGGGTTTGCATTGTATTCTTTGTTGTCTATGAACATTAGGTCTCCAAAGCAGTGTATTTATCTGCATTAAGCTTTATTTCTTAATGTGATGACATCAGGTGGTTTACTACATATTCCTGAAAGACCCCTGGTACTCTTTTTTGGTATAGATTATTTGTGCCATTTTTGTCCCTATTTGTGATGTCTGCATTATATTCTTAAGAAAGGCTAAAGTGCAATGGTTTATTTTCTTTAATAACTGAAAAGTAGAACCAAATGCATATTTCAGAATGCACAGTATATCTGTCTTTACTGGAGGAGCATGGTCTTATTGCAAAGACTCTGATGTAGTGGCAAGTAGTTGCATTCTCATCATCTATTGTTTTCGGTGTATGAGGCCGACACTGAGAAGTTACTTGCACACTTTTGGTCCTTGTTTCTTTCTATAATATTACCAGGGCAGAGGGCTCTGTTACATATTCTTTTATATTATACTCAGGAACTGCTTGCTATTATGAAATTATGAATATCGTTCAGAAGACTGTAGCTCTCAATCACTGCTTCCCTCTATTAACTTGGAGGAAATTACAATGCAGTCGCTCAAAACTAAACTGTCATTTCTCATTCCATTCTGTGTCTAGTGAAGTTACTCTATCTCTCTATACAGATATAGAATCATCCCTGTGATGTACCCAAGTTAGGAAGAAACCCTAACCCAAACACCTTTCTGGAATAAAGCACCTAGGCTAAATCTGGTCATATGCTTTTCCTAATTTAATAATATCACTTAACCCAAGATAAGAAAAGTGCCTAAACTAGGAGAGAAACACAATCTTTTTTTCAGAAAGGACAATTGTTCGTAAACTGGAAAACACTTCTAAGGAAGGCATGCTAAATATGCACATGCATGTGCCCTATACACAGGTCACCTATTAATTTGAAGTTGTGCTCATTAGTTGTTCCCTCTTCACACAACAATCAATACTGCACAAACTTCAAGACTGGAATTCAGATCCTTTGGAGTTCGTTGTGCCATTGTTGAAGGAAAACATATGTGGGGCAACAAGGAAACTAAAGAAGAACACCTATAGAGTAACATGGAAACTAACATTCCCTTTTTACAAAGAAGATGTTCTTCACCAAGCCAAGCATCTCCCTCAACATCTTGAACTTACCCTTTCCTAGAGGCTTAGTAAAAATCTATGCCACCTATAAATCTGAAGGAACATACTCAAAAACCATTGGTCCCTTCTGAACTAAGTCTTTGAGGAAATCATATTGGGTATTGATGTGCTTGGGGCAGTCCTGAAACATTGGATTCTCAAAGACCATGATGCAACTTTGATTGTGACAATGAACAGTTTTAGGCTACAATCTTTTTGGTCAACTATGCTCCATTTGCTAAGCCATATGGTTTCGGGACTAGCAAATGAGGTCGCCATATACTTTACCTCTGTTGCACTGAGTTCAATTGTCCATTGCCTCCTGTAGAGTGAGGAAATCATACCTATGCCCAACCTAAAAAAACCCCTAAATACCTCTTCCTAGCACAGCATCCCCTGCCTTGTAAAAATCATCAAAATCATGCTGCACCAACTCACCATCTTCCACATACCTCAAGCTATAATGAACTGTGTCCTTCAAGTTTCAAACCACATTTTTAATAACTTTTCAATGAATCTACATTGGTTCAACCATGAGTTGACTCAATGTATTCACTGCAGAACATGCATCAGGGCCAATATTCATCAGATACATAAGGGAACCATTCAACTCCCTATAGGAGAAATGATCTATCAAATTTGAGTCTACATCAACTTACAACTTTAGAATTAGAACCATAGAAGTGACCAAGGGTTTGCAATCCAACATTTGAAATATCTTTAGAATATTTATTGTGAACTTCCCGTGTTCAAGCAAGACTTCACATGTACCCTACAAAACCTTTTGGCCCAAAAAGTAGTGCGTAAGTCATGTTTCCCTCATATCAAATTCATTTGCTAGATTATTCTTGCGCCATGCAATGAGTTTCACTTAGCTACATGTAAGGATAAAATCATTTACATACAGGACCAAGACAAACATATTAGATTTATCAAATAACTAATAGAGATTAGGACTTGTGATATTCTTGGCGAGGCCCAAATTCAATGAATGCTCATCAATCTTTTAGTACCATGCACATGGTGTTTGCATAAGCTCGTAAAGGGCCTTCTTTAGAAATATGCACATGGGAATTTTGCCCATGTGCTTCAAAACCCCTAAGTTGATGAATGCATAACTCCTTGAGAAAACCATTTAGGGAAAGGAGTCTTAACATCTTTTGCATGAGACAATGGTTTTTATGGAATTATATCTAGCAATTGGAGCAAAAGTCTTCCCATAGTAAACTCCCTCTTTATTGGAGAATCCTCTTGCTACGAATATGTCCTTGTACTTCTTTATGCTGCCATAAATCACATGCTTTTGTACAACGAGTTGGAATCTATCACAAATTTATTGTAAGGGCTTGGAACAATTTTCGATGCATCATTCATCATAATTAGGCTATACTCCTTTGTCATGCCTTCTTGCCATCTTTTGCTCGAGTTGTTTTCTTCAAACTCGA
The DNA here is from genome assembly GCA_001517045.1 of Pseudotsuga menziesii. Lineage (NCBI taxonomy): Eukaryota > Viridiplantae > Streptophyta > Pinopsida > Pinales > Pinaceae > Pseudotsuga > Pseudotsuga menziesii. Next base: position 989,941 of record LPNX010954387.1, read on the forward strand.
AGCCTTTGAATCCAATAACAGGAGACATCAGTGCAAACATAATTAAGAAATTTCTTAGGGGGGGTGTTATGTAAAAAAGAAGTCTTTGGTGCTACTTGCTCTTATACCACTTGCAAAGTTTGGGTAAGTCATCTGAGTGTCCTTGAACCAGAAGGTGCACCGGTCTTTGTTATTTTATTTGAATTTGGTTTCTTCTTCTCTTTCAAAACAATGCTTGGGATGCTTTTTTTATTATCCCTCAACCTTTTTTGGAGGCACCCGAGACTCAGAGAAACATGCATTCTCATCAAGTTTCATATCTCGACTCACCATTGTGTTGCACTATGATGGAAGATTGATCTAGTAAGCCTTGGAGGACTAACTATAGACAACAAATAAACCCTTGACAGTAGAATCTGTTTATTGAGTGCTTCCTAGGGATTTTCATCACTGTCTTGCAATTCAAAAATTAAGCTTGCTTATGGTTTATTGGAATTGTTTCCCACTGAACTTTCAAGCTTAGGGTTGAATCCATTTGATCAATTACAACATGTAAATCGTTTCTACATTAGCCAATCCAATAAGTAGCTCAAGGAAACAAACATCAAAATCATATGCAAACTTGGGAGATGATTCCCAATGCTTAAGGGCACATTTCCAAGTACAAACCAGATTTAATTTAGTCTTATTGACATAGATTTGAACTGGCTAGAAATATGCCTTGTTAGTTTCTCTTTACTTGTCAAATCGTCCAACTAAATCTGCCAATTGTTATATAAAATCAACATAATAGACCAACACTACTAACTATTTGGAGAAATATATCGTAAATCAAAGCCAAACACATGATTTTAGGACAATAATGTACACTTCATAGTAACATAAGCTTGAAGTACAAATACATATCAACAACTTGTGAAAAGACGGTACATATAGTCAACTAGTTTATCACAAGTTAGGACTACCTCACAATGCTCTCCAAGCTTTGCTAGGTTAACCACAACAAGCTAGAATCACACCAACTATCAAACCCAAACCTCCAACTCCTTTAAGCTAGGATTGCCTTCTAACCTAACTTGCTTCATCACCTTCATCATAGGAGTGTACCTCTAAGTACATTATCACATCAAATGGAAACTACCTACCCAAGCGATGCATCTCACCAAGCTCCATCAAGTATGACACTAAATCAAGCTCCAAGTTCTCCAAGCAAATCATTTCACCATTCGTTGTCTCCACACTAGAGCTCATATTCCTTGGGGTTAACAAACCCTAGCCACTTCTTGTATCACACAAGTTCAAGGTTTGTAAGACAACTTTGTTGCTTACCTCCAAGTTTTCATGTCAATCCTAGGGTTTCATCGGTACAAAAATCCTAGGTCATCAACACAAGCATGAAGACCTCCTTAGAATGTTAAGAGTACGATACACAAGTCTTCTTCCAAGCTCAAAACATTTTTCATCAAGCAAGGCTACTCGTTTAACACTCCATGATCTTGCCCTAGCCTCCATGCATCACAACTCTCTTCTTAATGTCTTCCCTAGGGTTGGAACCCCATAGCTACCTCTTATGGGTTAGCAACAAGAGCCATGACCTCTATAAAACAATGCAATGTGTAACTCATGCTCATCCCTAGTACTAGCATTGATAGCGATGTTGATCTCTACAAGACTTCTCCAAAACAATTACAAATATGAAATAATGAGGACATTGATAGTGAGTGTCAACAGTTGAAATGGCAGCTCAAGTTATCGATAAGCATATGAGGAGAAAGTGACCACTGCCACCTTAGTCAACTTCTCCCAACTGCTTCGGAAGCATACGCCTCATAGGGGAGAGCCCTATTTCAACTCTGTAAAGACACTAAATACATAAAGATACCTCTTTCGAGGATTGTTAGTGATCAGTGCCTAATGGAGTCAATTTGATAATGAGAAGGAAAGTACTCTATGTGCGAGTATTAGGAAAGAAAGTACATGTGAATTAGCCAATATGATATATTAACAAAGTATTCAATCAGAAACGAACAAGTACAATTGTATAGATAACATGTATAAGTTATTCAAGTATCCACTTACCATCATATGTCAGTGCTTCAGAGTTATCACTCCAATAATTTTAAGTGTGATTTGTAATCATAGGAATTTTTTAAAACAATAATTTAAAACATATGTATAGCAGTATGTGTCAGTTATCCACCCAAGTGTTTATAACAACATTATGATGTCAGTTGTCAGTAGTATTCCATGTTGAAATAACGTTAACGAGCACCATAAATTTGTTTCACTATAGCGCATATAACTAGGCATTAACCAAACCTTTGCATCAACTTTGAACTAGGTTGTGGGCTATGTGTGCTAACAATATATATCAGTCATGCATGCTAATGTTATGACATCAGTGATAGCTTGATTATAAGATAAGAAATCACATGACAGTTTGCCAATAATCATACCATCTCTAAATACAACCTTGCAACCAAGAATTTGCCAAGCTATTCTGTAAACTTTGTACAATTTTGCAGACTGTATGTGAAAGGTAAAAGATGCAAAAACAATCTACTTATTTTTGGCACTTTAATAGTACTATGATGTGTATCTTTTGAAAGTGTAAGTACCAATCAATTTGACAAATCAAATCAGATCATCCACAGTCTGTAAACCACTGAGAATTTAACTCATTTAAGTCTGATTTTTGTTTTTTTTGTGACGGGATTGTTAAAGTAGGCAGTTTGCAGTTTTGGAGTAGATTGGGGGCAAAGGAGAAGAAATGTAACAAGCCTTGTGTGGCTTCCAAGAGAGAGGGCCATCACTCGAGGAGGGGAGGTGAGGGAGGAAAGGAGGGTTGTAGGGGAGGTTAGGGTAGTGAAAAAGCTAGGTTTTTGGGTTGTTTTAGGGCTTTTTAGGGCCTTTTTAAGGGCATAGTTTGGGTTTTAGGAATTTATATATTTTTAGGGTTCCTATAATTCTGCCTTAGGGTTTTTAGGGCTTTAGAGGCTAAGCCTAATTTTTAGGGAAGGCGGCCTGACTTTTAGGGAGGCAAAAAATTGCAATTTTATTTTTTATTTTTAGGGCTTTCAACATAAAAATGCATACCTAAAATTACCCTAATCTACCATGCAAAAGACAATCTATCTAACCCTATTGACTAGGTTTGGGAAAAGAGGGAGGCTTGAGACCTAGGGAACAAAACTCTAGCATAATCCTACCATAACCTATGGCATCTAAGGAGTAAATACCTAGCCTCTAGAGAAGACTAACCTAGGTTTACAACTAACCCCTAGAGCCCTAAAGTTCTAACCCTAGAAGTACTCCTAAAAGGATGTACTTCCACAACCAAGGTGCTTAAAGTTGACAAAGATCTAGCCAAGACAAAATGCAACCCTAAAGGCTACCATTCAATCCATAAACATACATCATTCATCAACAAGTAACAAAGAGCGATCAAGATGCAAACTCTAGATATCTTCTTGTGTATGTGTTAAGCAAACAAATCTAGCATTACCTTAGCAAGAGCGTTGAACCAAAGAAACTCCAAGCATTGATCATCAAACCTAGAAAAATTCCTTCTTCAAGAGGTGCACATCACATCCAAAGAGCCCTAGAAGGGTACAAAAGTAACAGTGTTTTTATCCCACGAGTCTTGTGTTAAAATGAAGTGAAGGGATCTATTTATATGATCTCACACTCACCTTTTACAAAATATCCAAGCGTACATGTCTTAAAACATGTCAATTTGAAATTATAAAATGTCAACTTAAAATTAAAACAAAATAATAATAAAATATGGCCCAAGGTAGGCTGAAAGTAGGCTACCTGGGGTATTTGTACCCCTAGGTGTCAAAACACGCTCATATAAGTGAATCACTCCTAATGAAAGGTTGGAGTGAGTTGGAGGGAGGGCATTATACCCCATCTAATCCCTAGAATGTTGTAAAATCCCTCAACGCCCTCCTCAAAGCATCAAAAAGTTTGGCATGGAGGGTGACTTTCCTCTGAGGAGATAAGGCCAAGGAGAGCAGGTGCCCACTGATTGAAGGTCCAGGAGGGTCTCCAAAGTGGCCGCGAAAGGAGACCGATGCCTCGTAGCTGAAGCAGAGGCCACTAGAATACATAAACATGATATGGAGCCTTGTGATCCAGTGGTCAACCCTTAAGAGCCCTGGACACCAACCCCGAGGTTAGAAACCCCATCAAAGGGTAGTCAACGGTACCATTAAGCCATAGTGCTCCTAAAGGATTGACCAAAGGGCCCAGCCATGACCACCATTGCTCGATAACACCCCTCGTGGTCGAAAAAAATGGCCCTCTCCCTGGGATACACTTGAAGGTGCACTGGGTACATGTGCAGCATAGCACTGGCTCCAATGGCGAGGCGAGTGCTCTTCCTGGGAGTGCTCGAGAACCTGTGAATATAATGGTACTTATAGACCTACACACATCAAATGTCCGAGAGGATTAAAAGCATCTAAGGGAAAACACTTCCGTCCTTCCTTGTTTGTAAAATGAGGGAAACAAACTAAGAACAATGAAGACTAACTAGATGATGAAAAGACATCAAATGCAATGCACATAAATATTCCTAATGAATCTAACCCTACCTAAACCTGTCAATCAAAGTAGGTTAGGTGAAATCACACCACCAATGTAACCATCTGAGTAAGGAATTCATACTTGACATCTTTCCTTTGTCCTTTAGTGCAATCCAAGATAATTCCTCATCAATGATAAGTTGAGTACACACCATGATCTTCATCCGGAAGAGGAAAGAAAAATGGACCCTTTGAACCTGGAAGATTTGAAACTGGTGCCATGGAGAAGCATCGCTTTGGAAAGTTTTGTTAATCTAGGCTTCTAGTGGACTTATGTATGGGTCCCCTCCATCATATCCTGGTGTTGAGAAAACGTTTTTCCTGTAATTAATTACCAAACTTTGATCTAGAAAGGCACTTGATAAAGAAGGGCTTTGCATACCCTCATATGTCAACCACATCCTGTCCCTGCATCCACCTACGTATTTCTTTGGATAAACATGTATATTACTTGTCTTTTTTACAATCACATTAGTATTCCAAAGAATCTTTGAAATTTTAAAATTGTCAGCAAAATAATTCATATCTTCATGCTTTAAATGAAAAGTTAAACAATAAATACCATGAAATTCAGGAATGAAAATCATATATGTCCACCTACCTGCTTTGATCGTGTTGAAATGGATCATTAATGAATTACCGAGGTAGGATATGAAGGGTTGAACAATTTCTTTAATACTGGTTGCAAGATGATGCTGGAAGCACTGATTCGAGAGCATGATGGGCTGGAAGGTATTGGGAAATTTATTGATGACAAGAAGAACTTCTTTTCCCACATCTATATAAGAGGATGGATCCATTATGGTACTGCAAGGTCTCGAAGAATCATACACCGACGCACCAAGGAACTCCTAGTAATTGTTGTCCTCTACATTCTCATAACTTTCTCCTAAGAGAGCCAGAACATCATAAGAGACCGTCAATAGAGGACATAAGAATTTTAACAATTCTGTGTATTCCTTGGTTTCGTCAATTATGGCTTCTTGATCTTCATTTTCGTCGTCAAGGAGTTCTTCATGCTCTTCTTAGACTTGTTCATCACCCATAATCTTCAAGATTTCCTTCTTAACGTTAGGATCCCAGTGATTGCAGAATACTTCGATTAGTTGTTGAAAGGAAGATACCCCCCCATGGGGGAGTCCATCATACCAAGCAACCATGTCCTGGTTCCCTCCCACATTGAGGGACATCACAAATAACTGTATAATTGTATCCTCCTCTGTAATGTCCCATGCCATAAGGACTTCTTTAAACTTTGTAACATGTGTCGCAACTGTATCTTCATCCTTGTAAAATGTCAGGATAGACTTGAGACAACGATGTTGGTTGAAGTTGTTCAGGTAACCTGAGATGTTTGAGAAATCAAACGGGTAAAGAATCCCCATATTGCTTGCTCGAAAATGTTTGATTCGATCTTCTTTATTTTTTTAAGTGGAGTCTCCATGAGAGACCTGCCAAGTTAGCTTAACAAATCTCACCAACGTATCAATAGCAAAGACGTACCTGATTGATGGGGTAGCCTGAGTTCTTTGTGGATTCGCCAGATAACCTTGCAGGTTAGTCCTAAAAATATATACAATCATGTACAATGAGGACTCAAGACTTACCAAAATGTCATTCTTACTTGAATAAGTCACCTCAATAAATTTGAGGTCCCCGCCAACAATGCCAAAATGTTATTGGTTGAAATGTCAACCCAAGTTACCGGTAAGCATATGAGGAAGAAGTGACCATTGTCACCTTAGTCAACTACTCCCAACTGCTTTAGAAGCCTAAGCCGCCTAGGGGAGAGCCCTATTTCGACTCTGTAAGACACTAAATACATAAAGATATCTCTTCCAAGGATTGTTAGTGATCAGTGCCTAATGGAGTCATTTTGATAATGAGAAGGAAAGTACTCTATGTGTGAGTATTAGGAAAGCAAGTACACGTGAATTAGCCAATATGATATATTAACAAAGTATTCAATCAGATATGAACAAGTACAACTGTATATAAAACATGTATCAATTATTCAAGTATTCACTTACCATGATATGTCAGTACTTCAAAGTTATCGTTCCAATGATAATAAGTGTGACTTGTAATCATAGGAATTTGTTAAAACAATAATTTAAAACATATGTATGGCAGTACGTGGCAGTTATCCACCCAAGTGTTTATAGAAGCATTATGATGTCAATTGTCAGCAGTATTCCATGTTGAAATAAAGTTAACTAGCAACATAAATTTGTATCTACTATAACACATATAACTAGGCATTAACCAAACCTTTGCATCAACTTTGAACTAGGTTGTGGGCTATGTGTGCTACCAATATATATCAGTCATGCATGCTAATGTTATGACAACAGTGATAGCTTGACTATGAGATAAGAAATCACAACATAGTTTTCCAATAATCATACCATCTCTAAATACAACCTTGCAACCAAGAATTTTCCAAGCTATTATGTCAGCTTTGTACAATTTTGCATACTGTATGTGAAAGGTAAACGATGCAAAAACAATCTACTTATTTGTGGCACTCTAACAGTACTATGATGTGTATCTTTTGGAAGTGTAAGTACCATTCAATTTGACAAATCAAATTAGATAATCCATGGCCTGTAAGCCACTGAAAATTAAACTCATTGAAGTCTGATTTTTGTTTTCTTTTTGTGACAGGTTGAGGACTGTTAAAGTAGGCAGTCTGCAATTTTGGAGTAGACTGAGAGCATAGGAGAAGAAGGGTTGTAACAACCCTTGTGTGGCTTCCAAAAGAGAGGTCCAAGACCCTAGGAGGGGAAGCAAGGGAGGAAAGAGGCCTAAGGGAGGAAAGGAGGGCTATAGGGGAGGATAGGGTAGTGAAAAATCTAGGTTTTTGGGTTGTTTTAGGGCCTTTTTATGGCAAAATTTAGGATTTAGGAATTTATATATTTTTGGGGTTCCCTATAATTCTTCCTTAGGATTTTTAGGGCTTTAGAGTCTAGACCGAATTTTTAGGGAGGCCAAAAAATACAATATATATATATATATATATATATATATATTAAGGGTTTTCAACATAAAAATGCAGACCTAAAATTACCCCTAATCCACCACATAAAATGCAATAATTGCACACACACACACACATATATATATATATATATATTAGGGTTTCAACATAAAAATGCAGACCTAAAATTACTCTAATCTACCACGTAAAATGCAATCTATCTAACCCTATTGACTAGGTTTGGGAAAAGAGGGAGGTTTAATACCTAGGGAACAAAACCCTAGCACAATCCTACCCTAACCTCGATCATCTAAGGAGTGAATAACTAGCCTCTAGAGAAGACTTACTTAGGTTTACAATTAACCCCTATAGCGCTAAAGTTCTAACCCTAGAAGTACTGCTAAAATGGCGTACTTCCACAACCAAGGTGCCTAAAGTTGACAAAGATCTAGCCAAGACAAAATGAAACCCTAAAGGCTACCATTCAATCCATAAACATACATCATTCATCAAGAAGTAGCAAAGAGAGATCAAGATGAAAACCCTAAATAACTCCTTGTGCATGTGTTAAGCAAACAAATCTAGCATCACCTTAGCAAGAGTGTTGAACCAAAGAAACTCCAATCATTGATCATGAAACCCAGAAAAAATCTTTCCTCAAGAGGTGCACATCACATATAAAGAGCCATAGAAGGGTAGAAAAGTAACATAGTGTTTTTATCCCACGAGTCTTGTGTTAAAATGAAGTGAGGAGATCTATTTATATGATCTCACTCACTTTTTACAAAATAACCAGGCCTACATGCCTTAAAATATGTTAGTTTGAAATTATAAAATGTCAACTTAAAATTAAACAAAATAATAATAAACTATGGCCTAAGGTAGGCTCAAGGTAGGTTACCTGGGGTTTTTGTACCCGTAGGTGCCAAAACACGCTTAGATAAGCGAATTAGTCTGAACGAAAGGCTGGAGTGAGTTGGAGGGAGGGCGTTATACCCATCTAAACCCTATAATGTTGTAAAATCCCTTAACGCCCTCCTCAAAGCATCCAAATTTATGGTATGGAGGGTGACTTTCCTCTGAGGAGATAAGGTTAGGGAGAGCAGGTGCCCAGCGACTGAAGCGTCAGGAGGGTGTGCAAAGTGACTGCGGAAGGAGACAAATGTCTCGTAGTTGAAGGAGAGGCCACCAGAGCACATAAACAGGATATGGAGTCATATGACCCAGTGGTCAACCCTTAGGAGCCCTAGACACTAACCCCGAGGTTAGAAACCCCATCAAAGGCCAGTCAATAATGCCATTAATCCATAGTACTCCTGAAGACCAAAGGGCCCAACCATGACCACCATTGCTGGATAACACCCCTCCTAGTCGAGAAAAAATGGCCCTCTCTCCATGGGGTACACCTGAAGGTGCGCTGGGTATAGGTGCAACGTAACATTGACTCCAAGTGGGGGACGAGTGCTCTTCCCAGGAGTGCTCGAGAACCTGTGAATCTACTGGTACCTATAGACCTACACACATATAAAATGTACGAGAGGATTAAAAGAATCTAAGGGCATACATTTTCGTTCTGCCTTATTCACAAAATGAGGGAAACAAACTAAGAACAATGAAGACTGACTAGATGATGAAAATACATCAAATGCAATGCACAAAATTATTCCTAATGCATATCACCCTACCTAGACCTATGAATCAAAGTAGGTTAGGTGAAATCATACCACCAACGTAACCATCTGAGTAAGGAGTTCATACCTGGCATCTTACCTTTGTTCTTTAGTGCAATCCATGATAATTCCTCATTAATGATATGTTGAATGCATACCATGATCTTCATTTGGAAGAGGAAAGAAAAATGGACCCTCTGAAGAACCTGGAATGTTTGAAATTGGTGCCATGGAGAAGCATCTCTTTGGCAAGTTTTGTTAATCCATGCTTCTAGTGGACTTATGTATGGGTCCCCTCCATCATATCCTGGTGTTGAGAAAAAAATTTGCCTGTAATTGATTACCAGACTCTGATCTAGAAAGGCACTTGATAAAGCAGGGCTTCATATATCCTCATATGTCAGCCACATCTTGTCCCTCTGCATCCACCTACGTATTTCTTTAGATATACATGTATATTACTTGTCATTTTTACAAACACGTTAGTATTCCAGAGAATCCTCGAACTTTTGAAATTGTTAGCAAAATAATTCATACCTTCATGCTTTAAATGAAAAGACAAACAATAAATACCATGAAACTGAGGATGAAAATCATACTTGTCCATATACATGCTTCGATAATTTTGAAATGGATCCTTAATGACTTACCGAGGTAGGATAGAAAGGGATGAACATTTTCTTTAATACTAGCCACAAGATGATGTTAGAAGTACTGATTTGAGAGCATGATGGGTTGGAAGGTATTGGGAACTTCATTGATGACATGAAGAACTTATTTTCCCACACCTATATAAGAGGATGGGTCCATTATGATACTGCAAGGTCTCGAAGAATCATACATCAGCATACCAAGGAACTCCTAGTAATTCTTGTCCTCTACATTCTCATAACTTTCTCCTAAGAGAGCCAAAACATCATAAGAGACTGTCAATGGAGGACACCAAAATTTTACCAATTCTGTGTATTCCTTGGTTTCTTCAATTATGGGTTCTTGATCTTCATTTTCGTCGTTAAGGATTTTTTCAGGCTCTTCTTAGACTTGTTCATCGCCCATAATCTTCAAGATTTCCTCTTAACATTAGGATCCCACTGATTGCAGAAAACTTCAACTAGTTATCGAAAGGAATATATCCCCCCAGGGGGGAGTCCATCATACCAAGAAACCATGTCTCGGTTCCCTCCCAGACCAAGGGACATCACGCATAATTGTATAATCGTATCCTCGTCCGTAATGTCCCACATCACAAGGACTTCTTTAAACTTTGTAACATGTGTTGCAACTGTATCTTCACCCTTGTGAAATGTCGGGATAAACTTGAGACAACGATGTTGGTTGAAATTGTTTGGGTAACCTGGGATGTTTGAGAAATCAAGCGGGTCAAGCATCCCCATATCGCTTGCTCGAAAATGTTTGCTTCGATCTTCTTTAGTTTTTCTTCAGTGGAGTCGCCAGGAGATATCTGCCAAGTTAGCTTAACAAATCTCACCAAAGTATCTAAAACAAAGATGTACCTGATTGATGGGGTAGCTTGAGTTCTTTGTGGAGTTTCTAGATAAGCATACAGGTTAGTCCTGAAAATATATGCAATCATGTACAATGAGGACTCAAGACTTACCAAAATGTCATTCTTGCCCGGATAAGTCACCTCAATAAATTTGAGGTCCCCGAAAACAACGTGAAAATGTTACCAGTTGAAATGAAAACCCAAGTTAGCAATAAGCATATGAGGAGGAAGTGACCAATGTCACCTTAGTCAACTTCTCCCAATTACTTCGGAAGCCTAAGCCTCCTAGGGGAGAGCCTTATTTCGACTATGTAAAGACACTAAATACATGAAGATATCTCTTCCGAGGATTGTTAGTGATCAGTGCCTAATGGCGTCAATTTGATAATGAGAAGGAAAGTACTCTATGTGTGAGTATTAGGAAAGAAAGTACACATGAATTAGCCAATATGATATATTAACAAAGTATTCAATCAGAGATGAACAAGCACAACTGTATAGATAGCATGTATCAGTTATTCAAGTATCCACTTACCATCATATGTCAGTACTTCTGAGTTATCATTTCAGTGATAATCAATGTGACTTGTAATTATAGGAATTTGTTAAAACAATAATTTAAAAACATGTATAGCAGTATGTGTTAGTTATCCACCCAAGTGTTTATAACAACATTATGATGTCAATTGTCAACAGTATTCCATGTTGAAATAATGTTAACTAGCAGCATAAATTTGTGTTCACTATAGCGCATGTAACTAGGCATTAACCAAACCTTTGCATCAACTTTGAACTAGGTTGTGGGCTATGTGTGCTAACAGTATATATCAGTCATGCATGCTAATGTTATGACAGAAATGAGAGGTTGAATATGAGATAAGAAATCACATCATAGTTTTCCAATAATCATACCATCTCTAAATACAACCTTGCAACCAAGAATTTGCCAAGCTATTATGTCAACTTTGTACAATTTTGCAGACTGTATGTGGAGGGTAAAAGATGCGAAAACAATCTACTTATTTGTGGCACTCTAACAGTACTATAATGTCTATATTTTGAATGTGTAAGTACCAGTCAATTTGACAAATCAAATTATATCATCCACGTCCTTAAACCACTGAAAATTTAACTCATTTAATTCTGATTTTTGTTTTCTTTTTGTGACATGTTGAGGACTGTTAAAGTAGGTAGTTTGCAATTTTGGAGTAGACTGAGGGCATAGGTGAAGAAGGGCTATAACAACCCTTTTGTGTCTTCCAAGAGAGAGGGCGAATACCCTAGGAGGGGAAGCGAGGGAGGAAAGAGGCCTAAGGGAGGAAAGAAGGGTTGCAGGGGAGGTTAGGGTATAAGAAAAGCTAGGTTTTTGGGTTGTTTTAGGGCCTTTTTAGGGAAAAATTTGGGTTTTAGGAATTTATATATTTTTAGGGTTCCTTATAATTATTCCTTAGGGTTTTAAGGTCTTTAGAGTCTAGGCTGAAGTATTAGGGAAGTAGGCCAAAATTTTAGGGAGGCTAAGAAATGCAATTTTTTTTATTTTTATTTTTAGGGTTTTTGGCATAAAAATGCATATCTAAGATTACCCTAATCTACCATGTAAAATGAAATCTATCTGACCCTATTGACTAGGTTTGGGAAATGACGGAGGTTTGAGACCTAGGGACTAGAACCCTAGCACAATCCTACCCTAATCTAGGGCAACTAAGGAGTGAATAAGTAGCCTCTAGAGAGGGATAATCTATATTTACAACTAACCCCTAGAGACCTAAAGTTCTAACCCTAGAAGTACTCCTAAACGGGCGTACTTCCACAACCAAGGTGCCTAAAGTTGACAAAGATCTAGCCAAGACAAAATGCAACCCTAAAGGCTACCATTCAATCCATAAACATAGATCATTCATCAAGAAGTAGCAAAGAGATATCAAGATGCAAACCCTAGATAACTCCTTATGCATGTGTTAAGCAAACAAATCTAGCATCACCTTAGCAAGAGCATTGAACCAAAGAAACTCCAAGATTTGATCATGAAACCCAGAAAAATTCCTTCCTCAAGAGGTGCACATCACATCCAAAGAGCCCTAGAAGGGTAGAAAAATAACCTAGTTTTTTAATCCCATGAGTCTTGTGTTAAAATGAAGTGAGGAGATCTATTTATATGATATCGCACTCACTTTTTTACAAAATATCTAGGCCTACATGCCTTAAAACACGTCAATTTGAAATTATAAAATGTCAACTTAAAATTAAAACAAACTAATAATAAAATATTTGCTAAAGTACGCTCAAGGTAGGCTACCTGGGGTATTTGTACCCCCATGTGCCAAAACATGCTTAGATAAGGAAATCACTCCGAACGAAATGTTGGAGTGAGCTAAAGAGAGGGCGTTATACCCCATCTAACCGCTAGAATGTTGTAAAATCCCTCAACATCCTCCTCAAAACATCAAAAGGTCTGGCATGGAGGGTGACTTTCCTCTGAGGAGTTAAGGCTAGGGAAAGTAGGTGCCCACTGACTAAAGGGCTGGCAGGGTGTCCAAAGTGGCTATGAAAGGAGACAGATGTCTTTTAGCTGAAGTAGAGGCCAATAGAACACATAAACATGATATGGAGCCATATGAACCAGTGCTCAACCCTTAGGAGCCCCAGACAACATCCCAGAGGTTAGAAACCCCATTAAAGGGTTGTCAACAATGCCATTAAGACATAGTACTCCTAAAGGATGGCCCAAAGGGCCCAACCATGACCACCATTGCTCGATGACACCCTCGTCGTTGGAAAAAAATGGCACTCTCTCCCTGGGGTACACCTGAAGGTGCGTCGAGTACAGGTGCAACGTAACAACGAGTAATGGGAAAGGGTCTATCTTCCTTTTATATAGAGTAGGAAAGGAAGGCCAACATAAAATGTAGACTAGGTCTAAGTAAGTTGACGTAGACCTAATAAGTCAACAAGGCAACCTAAAACGTAGTGTTTTATAATGTTTGAATGACAAGTGCCACACTAGGGTTTTTCCCAAAACCCAAGGTTGTGCACCATCCAAGCATGATGCCTCTAGGGCAAAAAATTGTATCAAGATGGAGGTATATCTAACAAGTTATTAACCCAATGTGCCCTTTTACAAAGTGGTTCTTTCTTCGAGTGTTCCCATACAAGGCACTTCTCCTCTCACTCTGTGCCACATGTTGTCTTCTTCCTAATGCTCCTCAACATGTTGGCCATGTTAGTCACTCCAATGCTTCTTCTCGACATATTTTTGTGTCCACAAACAACCTAGCATGCTCATCAACCCAAACATATTCAAGTTAAGTATCCAACCTCCAAGTTCATGTCACATGGTCCCATGCTTTTAAGGCCAAGTGCATACTAACATAAGCATGAAGTGCAAATACATATCAACAACTTGTGATAAGTCAATACATATAGCCAACTAACTTATCACAAGTTAGGGCTACCTCATAATGCTCTCTAGGTTATGCTAGGTAACCACAATAAGCTAGCATCACACCAACTATCAAACCCTAACCTCTAATTCCTTTCATCTAGGATTTCTTCCTAACCAAAGCTAGTTGCTCCACTGGCATCACAAAAGTGTACCTCTAAGTACATTATCACATCAATTGGCAACTACCTGCCTAAGAGAGGAATCTCACCAAGATCCATCAAGAATGACATCAAATCAAGCTCTATGTTCTCCAAGCAAAGCATTTCCCCATGTGTTGTCTCCACACAGCTAGAGGTCATATTCCTTAGGGTTAACAAGCCCTAACCAACTTGTATCACACAAGTTCAAGGTTTATAAGACAATTGTATTCCTTGCCTCCAAGTTTTCATGTCAATCCTAGGGTTTCATGAGTAGTAAAATCCTAGGTCATCAACAAAATCATTGAGACCTCCTTAGAATGTTAAGAGTACAATACACATTTCTTCTTCAAATTAAGGTATCTCACCAAGCTCAAAACTCTGCTTATTAAGCAAGGGTTCTCATCTAACGCTCCATAATCTTGCACTGGCCTCCATGCATAACGACTCTCTTCTTAATGTCTTCTCTAGGGTTGGAACCCTAGAGCTACCTCTTATGGGTTAACAACAAGAGCCATGACCTCTACAAAATAATACAATGTGTGAGTAGCTCATGCTCATACCTAGCACTAGCATTCATCTTCACAACTCTAGGGTTTATATCACAAGCCCCACTTCTCCAAAACAATTAAAAATATGGAATAAAGCTAACATTGATGGCAAGTAATAAGAAAGGCTCTACTGCTTTTTATATAGAATAGGCAAGGTAGGCCAACATAAAATGTGGACTTGATCCATGCAAGTTGACCTAGACCTAAGTCAACAAGGAAACCCCTGATGTAGTGTTTTCCAATACGAGAATGTCAATTGCCACACTACGGTTTTTCCTAAAACCCAAGGTTGTGAACCCTCCAAGCATGATGCCTCGAGGGCCAAATACCCTATCAAAATGGCGTGCTATCTAACAAGTTGTTATCCAAATGTGCCCTCTTACCAAGTGGTTCTTTCTCCAAGTGTTCTCATGTAAGGCATTTCTCCTCTTTCTCTTTGCCAGATGTTGTCTTTTGCCTAATGCTCCTCAACATGCTTTCCAAGTTAGCTAGTCACTCCAATACTTCTTCTAAACATATGTGTGTGTCCACAACCAACCTAGCATGCTCATCAACCCAAACACCTTCAAGTTCAGTATCCAACCTCCAAATTTTATATCACATGGTCCCATGCTTTTAAGGGAAAGTGCCTAACACTCATCCTCAAAGGTAGGTACCTCTCCTAACTAAGCAATTGACTCAAGTGTACTTCTAAGAACATTATCACATCAAATGGAAACTACCTGCCTAAGAGAGGCATCTCACCAAGCTCCATCAAGCATGACATCAAATCAAGCTTTAAATTCTCCAAGTAAAGCAGTTCACCACGTGTTTTCTGCAAACTAGATCTCATATTCCTTAGGGTTAACAATCCCTAGCCAACTTGTATCACACAAGTTCAAGGTTTAAAAGACAACTCTATTGCTTCTCTCCATGTTTTCATGCCAATCCTAGGGTTTCATGAGTACTAATATCCTATTTCATCAACACAAACACTGATACCTCCTTAAAATTTTTAGAGTATAATACACAAGTCTTCTTCAAAGCAAGGTATTTCAAACTAAACTTAAAACTATGCTCATCAAGCTAGGCTACTCTTCTAACACTCCATGATCTTTCCCTGGCCTCCATGCATAACGACTCTCTTCTTGATGTCTTCTCTAGGGTTGGAACCCTAGATATACCTCTTATGGATTAACACAAGAGCTATGACCTCTACAAAACAATACAATGTGTGAGTAACTCATGCTCATCCCTAGCACTAGAATTCATCTTCACGACTCTAGGGTTTATATCACAAGACTCGGGTCATGTTGTCTACAATACTTCTCCAAAACAATTACAAATATGGAATAATGAGGACATGTATAGTAAGTATTGAGAAAAGATCTATCTACCTTTTATATAGAATAAATGAGGGAGGACAACATAAAATGTGGAATAGGTCCAGGAAAGTTGACTTGGACTGAAGTCAACAATGAAACCCCCAATGTAGTGTTTAACAATATGAGAATGGATAATGCCACACTAGGATTTTGACCAAAATCCAAGGTTGTGCACCCTCCAAGCATGATGTCTCTAGTGCCCAACACCCTACCAAGATGGTGTGCTATCTAACAAGTTGTTAGCCCAATGTTCCCTCTTACAAACGATTTCTTTCTCCAATTGTTCTAATATAAGGCACTTCTCCTCTCACTCTGTGCAACATGTCGTCTTCTTCCTAATGCTCCTCAACATGTTTTCCAAGTTAGTTAGTTACTCCAATGCTTCTTCTCAACATATGTGTATGTATCCACAACCAACCTAGCATGCTCGTCAACCCAAACATCATCAAATTTAAGTATCCAACCTCCAAGGTTTATGTCACACGATCCCATGCTTTTAAGACCAAGTGCCTAGCACTCATCCTCAAAGGTAGGTACCTCTCCTAATTAAGCAACTCACTCAAGTTCCCTGAATGGGTTGGTCATAATTCCATATAAATTAAACTCTTAGGTATGTGTGCGATGATAATATTGAATATAAGGTCAATCATCCACTCAAACCAACCCATCCATATTCCCTTAACCATCACCAAGGGACTAGGAGACATATATCTCTCCCTTAGGTGGGTGAAAACACTTTTGCAGCAACCTCAAAAGCTAACATTCCCTCCTAATGAGAAAAGTATTCTCTGTAACACCAATAAACTCCATTTGAACCTATAACTTGTAAATATCATGTCTTTACAGAGTTGGAAGAATACTCCATTGTGGAAGGCATCATACTTACTCTGCAAGCATCTATGAGAGTCCCTCTCACAAGTATAGGTCTCCACAACTTATCATCCAAGCAATTACTACTCCCAAAGGTGTCTCTCTATAGGGAATAACTTCGCCTCTGGATGGTGAACATGTAAGGAGAAAAAAATTAAAGCAATTTGGCCAATTTTGTTTAAACCAAACCAAGCTATTCCCTCTTCATCTTGAACTTCCCCTATGTTGCAGACTCTTTTCTAAGTATTCTTTACAACTTACACAGACTTCTATCCTATCATGCTCTCTGGTTTAGGGTCTAAGTACTTATCCTCTACCTCTCCTAACAGTCGATTCACACACATCCTAGATCGATTCTCTTAGCTAAACAACTCTCTCTTGTTCTCTTCTCAACCTACTAATAACTAACAAAACAATCAACTAACCAACATCATTTCTGCACACATCTTGCATTCGTCATTTTATAGGATTCTACCTATCCTAATCAACCGCCTCTTTTCTATTAGCCGATAGGCTGTCATTTCTATTCTTGTACATTTAGTTACAAATGACAACAGGCACTATCGGACCAAAATACAATGNTCCCTATCCTAATCAACCGCCTCTTTTCTATTAGCCGATAGGCTGTCATTTCTATTCTTGTACATTTAGTTACAAATGACAACAGGCACTATCGGACCAAAATACAATGATGCTTTATTACCAAAAGCGAGCTTTATTATATTTGGTTCCCTACCCATGATCATCCAAACTATCATTTTCAATTGTTTGACTCTTCTTTTGTCTCGGTTTCTTAAGTCATGGATACTCTTATTGTCAATCCTTTTGTCATGGTTGCTATCACGTCGCAGCTTCTCTTCCATTTTTGGTTGCTCTCCTGTCGCAACTTCTCTTTTGTCACTGGATGATCTTTCATCGCCTCTTCTCCTCCGTCGCCTCTTCTCTTGCGAGCATATTCTTTATCTTTTCGAGCAGAATTCTGGTAGAATTCTTCCTAACTTATCGTAGAGCCATCGGGCCCCCAACACTCACCTGTTGCTCATCTCGAGCCACATTATTCTAAGACCTTTGTTGTTACAACTTTACTTTGAAAATCCTGAAATATTTTCACTATGCGCTTAGTCTCCTCCCGCACTTTTGTTTCCGTTGTCTTCAAAATTTCAACTAGTTAAGAACTGATGTGTTCCAAATTTATTTATTTTGATGACTCTACTACTTGTCACAATTTTTGGTGTACATGATGAATTATACCTATAATTTTATCTAATTCTGCTTGCAATTTGGTGACCCTGTCAATCCTCTTTTGTTGTTGTGTTAGAAATGTTGCGACCTGTTGTTCTAGCCTCTTCATGTCATCGGACTTAGCCATTTCTCTACTAATGGTAGTTTCTTCATCTCAATCTTCAACTATTTCACCTATGTCTTAGTAGTGCACAATCATTCTGTGACTTTCTCTAGCTCCTTCTCATCAATCAAAGCTTCCCATGTCTGAAAAAAATCGCTCGACTTCTTTGGCACAAAGTTCCTCCGCCTCTTCTATTCTCTTCGCAACATTTGTGGTTTCATTTCTTCTCTCTTTCATTACTTTTGGAGATGTACTAGGTGTCACTTGTGCTTCCAAATCTGTGACCTTTTGCAGAGGTTATTTACAATCTCTCCAAGTTGAAACACTTTGGCTTCCACAAACATCCCATTGGTAGTGCCTTCATCGATAAACTTGGTGCAAGAAAGTGTTACGACTGCATCGATTCGGTGTCTATTTTCCTCCCAAGTCTTAGCTTTTTGTTATGCTTCTTTGACTATTTTCTTCATCTTATGAACAATCTTGTTTGATGTTATGACTTGCTTGACTAGTGCGCCTTCTCTTACTTTCATTTCTACGACTGCGACATGTTGAACGGAATATACTTCATACATCGACAATGCAGAGAAATCTATAGTGACATGGCCCACGCTTTTGGCCATGGCATTTATCTTTGATGTCCCCAAGTCGAGTGCTTCACCCACCACTTGAGTCTTTATAGGTTTGATGGGTATCGACACATCATTAGGTCGTTCCTTCGATTGGCTAGCTAAGTCCTGTGACTCAGACAATTTTGGTTTGTAGTCGACTACCACTCTTACTTATTTCACAACCTTACAAAGCATTTGTAATGTTTGTGATACTATTGGTTAGCTCTTTTTTCCACTCATCTATCTTCTGGAGGATTTGATTGGTAATTTTAGTCATTGTGTCTATCAACAATGTGTAATCATCCTTGGTAAGGTCGATAGTTCCAACTATTTTGTCCCCTTTCCTCTTCTTATGATGCCTCACAGACTTCTCTGTCTGCTTCCTTTTTCCATTACAAATGGGTCTGTCGGATTCATGTTTGACTCCTTCTAGGGATTTTTTGGATTTTCCTCTTGGTATTCCTATGGTTTTTCCTCTAGTGGGTTTTCTTCTGATGGCTTTTCTCCTTGTCCCTAATACTTCTACGTCGATGGATCATTCTATCACACCTCTTCATCGTCTGATAACTGGTCATCGACAACAGGAACTCTCCATTCTTTCGACCAATCTTGAATAATGGCCTTAATTTCTTCAGCCGACATCTGATATTGTGTCGAAATCCATTGGAGTTGTGGGTCTTGTCGCGGCTGCAACAAGATATGATCGTCCGCGACAAAAAATCTGATAATGTTTATGAACTGCTTAATACTTGCCTTAGTAATTTTGACCTACTTTTTGACATGATATCGCAGGGCCTCTGCTTGCTAAAAGAACTCTACATTATTGTATTTTTGCCTCTACTTTAAATCTTTCTCGAACCATAGATTCTGGTATCGATCTCCTCGACATGGAACACACACATATACCCCCTAGTAGTTTGTTGGTTCTTCCCATCCAACAAACAAAATCAAAATAAGTAGCCATGAATAATGAAATGGGATGCCTTTCTCCTGTGCCTCATCTGCATCTGCTAACATTTCATTTAGAAGATATTGCGACCAGTTGAGTTGAAAACCTACTGCACATAACTCTGCTGTAGCAATCGTCCCTATGGTGCACTGGCTGGGTCGCATCTTGTGCAAAAATTTGCTAGATATGACTTTAGCTGCAAACCGACCAGTATAATCATTGATAGAGACGATGGCAAAGCCTCTAATGTCTCTGATCAGGTTGTACTTTTCTTTGAGATTACACATGAATAAATTGTCATGTTATTTTCTAGAAAAAAATGGTGTTGGTTTGACACCTGCAAGTGGGAGTCATGTAATCACTGCTATAAGCTAGACATCAATAGAAACCTTTTGGTCGAGCCATAGAAATCCACCATGGAATGATACTAGAAATTGTTTAACACATGCATTCACCTCTACACTGTGACCAAAATGCAACATGTGCATGAGAGACAACAAACCAGCTTTGTTTATTCCTCTTGCCCATTCCATTTGAACTAAGTGTTTAGGGCCATCCTCTATCTCGCGAACAACCATGTATTTTTCGATTGCGAATTTTGGAAATTTCCTTAGCTCATGGTCGACAAAGGTCTTCTTCTTGAGATTTAGGAGTATGTTCATCATTATTCGAACTCTTTTTGGTACAGTCATTGCTACTAGTGGGTACCTTGCATTCTTCGATATTTTAATCTTAGGGCATCAACTGGTCTGGGTAGAACATAAGCTGGCAGCATGGTGGCGGAGCCTGGTTCTTCATCATAGGGTGGTGGTCTTGCTTCTTTCTTACAACTACTAGATCGTTTCCTCTTCGACGTGCCAAGTGGGTCTCATCATAACCTCACTTCAGGGATGAATGGGATTTGTTTAGCTTCTTCTACAACCATGACCTATGGTGGAACATATGCGACGGTGTGTTCCATAATGGGTGTTACTGAAGGGGTCATGACATCAGATTCTACAACAGTGCTTGTACTGGAGAAAGATATGACCATACTCTGCGAAAAATAGCCTTGGATCTCTTAGTTGTATCCAAAACAAATCAGTTTACTTGGTTGGGTGCAAACAAAATCAATGATACTTCGACACGAAGATGATATGCATTCATCCATTTAAGCAGTCTTTCCTTCGCACGACCGGGCAATAAATTGGAAAGGTGGCATCGATTTCCGTCACATGGGGAAATCGTCTGAAACATTACAAGGAAAACGTTACTTAACCGTCACTTTCCTTATCAATTCAGTGGTATTTATTGTACAATAATGACGAAAAATGACTAAAAAGTATGACGTCAAAATATCATGCGTTCAAGATATTAACTACAAGCAATTTTCTTATTGCAACCAAATTTTCATCATGAGACATCTTTTCTCTTCCTTTGACTGGTGTTTGGCCTTCGACACATTTATTTTCTTGTGACAGACCGAGAGTCCTCGCTACCATTTTTATTTTGCGATAGACAGACAGTCTGCGACCACTTTTTCTTTTTCCTCAACAACTACATTTTCTGCAACACACCACAAAAACATTATAAATTTGTACATTTTCATCTCTCTCTCTCTCTCTCTCTCTCTCTCTCTCTCTTCAGTTGATCATGTCGTGGATATCCTGGTAAGGCTTTAACCGACTTCCATTCACCAATCCTTTGAGAGGTGTTCCATCTAATTTTTCCAGGGTTATTGCACCTCCTTCAGTGACTTGATGACAACATAATGCCCCAACCAATGTGTTTCTAGCTTGACATGATGCCTTAAGAACTTACTATCATAAAGGAGGACAAGTCCTCCGACCTAAAATTTCTTATTCTTAATGTTTTGATCATGCCATACTTTCTGTCACTGCTTTTCAACATTTTGGTGATAACCTACAACAAAACGTTCTTCCTCCAGCTGCACATGAAGTTGCAACAATATTTCTTCGATAGCACCAGTGCCAGTCATTTTTGTAATTGCATCAGTCCTTAAACTGGTTACGATGTATTCCATCGACATAAAACCTCATGTGCATACACTAATTGGAATGGAGTTTGACCTGTCAACTTCTTATAGGTCGTGCGATATGCCCACAATATCACAGAAATTTTATGGTCCCAGTTATCTCTTGAACATTGCAAATCTTTGTCAACGTGTTCTCCAGGGTTTTGTTGAATGCTTCGAAAACACCATTCACTTGAGGGTGATATGGTGTTGTCTTCCTATTTGGATCTGGAAGTCTTCAGTTAATTTTTCGATCAATTGATTGACAGTGTGTGCCCTGATCACTTATCAAAATTTTCGAGCATCAAAATCTAGTGACAATATTGTTGAACAGAAATTTGGTAGCATTTGCAGCAGTACAATCCTTTACTGGCGTTGCTTCGACCCATCTAGTTAGGTAATATGTCACAGTAATAATGTATCTTTCACATTTTCTCTTTTTTGATGGGTTAATAAGTTTGACCAAATCAACAACCCATTTGTCAAATGCATGCAACGTTATTTTAGGTACTAGAGGCATTTCATCTCGTCGTGGCGGTTTTCCATTTCTTTGACAAATATCAAAGTTGCGATAATATTCTCTAGCATCCGCAAGCAAATTGGCCCACCATAATCCTACTTTCAATATCTTGTGCACGATAGCTTTTCTAGGATAATTTCCTCTGCGACACCATCACGCGTTTCATTTAATACTATTGGTCACTCATGTTTCAACACATAATAATGAAAAATTTCGTCCGGTCCCATTTTATATAGATTTCCATCTATAAAATGGAAGTTTGCAGCTTGCATTACTAATTGTTTCTTCTGTGCAGTACTAAATTCTTCTAGTGCATATTTTGTACTCAAAAAAATTATAATATCTTTGTATTGGTCATCAAGCATTGTGATTACAAATAGTTGTGCATCAGGAATACTATCATTGAGGTTCACAGGTTCTTCTCCACTTTCAAGTCTTGACAGGTTGTCTGGTCCTAATTTTAGTCAGCCTGGCTTAACAATAACTTTAAAATCAAATTCATGGAAAAGGAGGACCCACCAGAAAATCTTCCCCCCCAACACTGGCTTGTTCACCAGGTATTTCAACGTTGAATGGTTTGAGAACATCCTGAAATGTCCACCTAACAAATAATGTCAAAATTTATGTAGCACATATACCATAGCTAACCCTTCTCTTTCAGTCATAGTGTAATTCTTCTATGTTGTTGACAATTTCCTATTAGCGAAGGCAATAGGATGATCAATGGATCCTTCTCTAGGATGCACAAGTACAACGCCAAGTGCGATAGATGACACATGGACATGTACATGGAATTCCATATTCTAGTTTGGAAAAATTAGTATGGGTGTTGTGACCATCTTGTTCTTCAGGAGATCCATACTTTCATGGCATTTTTTCATCCATTAGAGCTTAATATCCCTTTTTAACAATTTTTCCGTCGGAGCAGTTACCTCTTCATATCCTTTGATAAATTTTCTATAGTATCATGTATGTCCTAATATCATTCTGAGCTTATTCATTATCATAGGGGGCAGTAGGTTGAGGATGATGGCAATTTTAGTAGGGTCGACCAGTATTCCATCGTGACAAACGACATGGCCCAACTGAACTCCAAATGGGGCACAAAAGATACATTTCTTTAAATTCAACGAAATTTGATACTGTTGACACTGTTCCAGCATCATTTCGAGGCTCTCAATGTGATCCTTTATGATCCCAAACATTCTCCAATCATCGAAGTAGAACTCAAGAAATTTATGAATAAAATCCTTGAATGCAACCACTACTATCTTGGAAAATATAGCAGGATCATTCTTGAGTCCAAAGGGCATGACTATGTGTTGAAAACATCCCCACTCTGTTGCAAAGGTTTTCTTGTGTCAATCTTCCTTTGTGATTCTGATCTGATGGTAGCCAGAGAACCCATCAGTAAAAGAATAAACTTCTTGAACCCCACTTGAACCCTGACACTTTATAACACCTCATATGTAAATGGAGTCGGAAAATGGTCATGTAGGTAGTCATCATTCAACTTTCTTAGGTCGACGTAGATGTGTACTTCACTAGTAGTCTTCTTATCCTGCACTACTATCAAACTGATACATTCGAACTCTTTAGCTGGTTCTATGAAACCCACATCTAGCATTTGTTCTAATTATTTTTTGACCTTTTTCTTTATACCTCATATTCAACTGGTATGGTCGTTGCTTCACAGGTCTTGCGGGATTTAATGGTATCTTCATCTTTCTAAGATCTCCAACAATCCCCTCCATCTCTAAAAAATTCGCAGGGAACAGATCTTGGATTTCATACAATAATTTTTTGATCCTCCCGACAGTTCCATCATCCCAATAATCCCCGACGTTGGTGAACTTGGGATGCTCTAAAGATATGATGTTTACTTTCTTGGTTTTTAATGGATTTAGGAACCAGTTACTTGAAATACCAAGTCCCTCCACCGTGCAAATACCTTCATATTCTGGGATGTTTGTATCTCGCGTATCATCATCATCAGGTCCACCTATCACAATATATCACACCATCCAGTTTTGGACTGTTGTTTTGCTCGGATTAAAGTTTGACGTCGACATGGGGATATCTTCGAATACCTTCGTCTTGATCACTTGCAATGCAACATCAATCGAAGGATGGTCGTCGGCAAACTCGAATGTGTGTGTGGAGTTAGCAGATATTTCATGCCATTAAAGAGTCCCTCATCGTAGCTCAATCGACGTGTACCATTTCCTTAGAATCATATCAAATGTATGTACAAAATTATGAACCCATTCTTGTTGCGGGCATGCCTCCCATGTCACACGGCAGTATTCAATATGCTCAATAGGATAATTAATCAATCATGTGTACTTTTGTCTAGTATAATTGATCTTCTCTCCAAATTGTATCTCCATCAATTTTCGGCAGTGAGGCCAGTTTGAGATAGATTGTTTATGTGTGACCCGCCATCTGGCAGGTGTATCTTTCAACGTAAAGTCCAAAGCGGATAAGCGCTGATGTTTTGTAACTTTGTCTTCAAATTATGTTAGAAAATATGCTCGGTTAGGTAAGCCTTCATATGTGGGTAGCTCACTTGCCTCACTACCTACCCGCCGCACAGACTGTGTAATTCTTGTGCATATTCTCATTGATACTTCATGCAATCAGTTCTGTTAGTTTTCCAAGGCTTCTCTAGAATCCGATGTACAGGAACTAACACTTCTCCAACTGAGATTTCTATAAGTCGTTGGATTTACATAGTCATCCATTATATATGTGATGTTATAAATTGGTCCAAATAATATCCTTGTCCTTCACTATTCACTTGTTTGACATATCTATGTCCTTCTAGCAGATCAATTGGTGCAGCCACTCTTAGCTCTGAATCTTCAAATGTTAATATTATTTTCTCAAATTTTATAATTGTTTGATTATCAATTGCCCAGTTGATTCCTAGAAGTGCTGGATATCACTACAACAAATTTGAAGTTTAGGGGTGGTTGTCTTTCACCTCCAAAAGTCACTTTTGGGGGAAGTTTTGGATTTGGAGGTGGTCTTTACAAAATCACCCCTAATAGCACCGACACTAAAAGTTTTGACTTTTAGGGGCGGTTCTGGAAGAGATCAAAACATAGAGTGCCTGCAACTATCCCATCATGTAATTTTGGCCTTGTTAGCTCCTAACATAGAGTGCCAATGCATCTGTGTTGGCCCATGTTATACATCGAAGTCATCATCAACAATATTTTCATTTATGGCTTATGGGCTATATGTCAACTCCTAAGTCATGACGCATGGTCTAAAATAGGGAAATAAATATACAATGAGAGTGGATCTGGGATCTATGATCTAAAAATAGCGAGTATGTCATGGTACAAACTGGAAGTGTCTCTCCTAATATACGAAGCCGAATGAGGAAAACTTGAAATAGTAATATGTCTGAAAGAACTAGAAGAACTAGAAGGGGAGCTATAATGGGTAGTGTGTTGACGTCGAGAGTGGGGAGCCTATTGTTTTGATTTGGATGGATACAACTGAGTGTTTGGATGGGGTCGAGAATAGAAACATCGATGGGTTCAAGAGGACGTAGAGGTGTTCTATGGTCAGAAGCAGTGGCATCCTTTGTCGATCTCTAGAAGCCCCTAGAGGAGGGGAGCATTAGAAAGAAGGAAGTGATATGCTGAGTGGAGGCCAATCCTAACTGCAAATGTCGCTGGAGGAGGAGGGAACGAAGAAAATAGTAAACATGTTTTGTGGAAACTATGGCACGGACCTATCAATTCAGGAGCCTCACACACACAATTCATGACCTTTCTCCCAATAATTACATCAAAAACATCGATTTACTAAAGTTCACAATATTGCCATAGATTATATTGACTAAGGCCAACTAAGAAAGGTTTGACAAAAGAAACAACAGGGTTTTGTACGTGTGGTTTTTTTAAAATGTTATGTCATGGTTATCATGTTCAACCCACTTTACCCCATCTTTGGTCCCTCTTTTTTTCTAGGATTTCTCTAACTGACAAGAGTTGGAGCGCTGCAGTCTAGGTGTAAGTTAGAGTAGCTTCCACACAGACAACCCAGTTTCTATCTTGTATGGACATGCTCAACATCAAAGAAATCAAGACCAGTTTCAAGTCCTAAGTGAATTTGATAGAAGAGATGGCATGGCCCCTTGTTTGCAACATTCCAAGATAACATCAAATCCCCTTGTACTTTTTCACCAAACAAAATAAATAAATAAATAGAATGGAAAAAGAATAGAAAGACCTCGCCTTGCTAATACAACAACCTTACACATAAAAAATTTCCCTTGATGAAAATCAAACGTTGCAAATGCACACAAATTATTGCCTAGAGGAAAATTCCCTACGCATGCCCTAGATAGAATCCCTAATGTATATTCACCAAGAGATCAAGTGGGTGCAACACCTCAACACGTTTTTTCATTAACAACTCAAACAAACCAATAAAAAATACAGAAGACTGTATTTACCCCAAAACCCAACCCTCTAATCACTATGTTATAGCATTTTCATACTCTTTGATAGTTCTATTATAGCATTTACATAATATTTGATAGTTCTATTACAACATTTGCATACTATTGTACTAGAGTATTCTTCTCTTGCAATCTAGATTTTTCCAAATTTTGAAAATTATTTTTTGTTCAAAAATAAACCCTAACATTAGGAAAATTAAGCAGGTTGAGGCATGGAAAATGACCTTAACATGGTCAGGCACAACATGCAAGTCATCCTTTGGAGGCTTGATCTCCTCGCTGGGTTTTCCAATTTGTTTTCCCCTTCTCTACTCGATCTCCTGCTCCACATATTTGAGCCTATGTAAAAGACGTGGTATTAATGC
Organism: Pseudotsuga menziesii; assembly: GCA_001517045.1. Classification (NCBI taxonomy): domain Eukaryota; kingdom Viridiplantae; phylum Streptophyta; class Pinopsida; order Pinales; family Pinaceae; genus Pseudotsuga; species Pseudotsuga menziesii. The sequence continues at coordinate 1,017,314 of LPNX010954387.1, forward strand.
AAATAAATGCAAATGTAAGGGCAAGTGAACCTAGGGATTAAAGATGAAGAAATACATGTTAGGGTCTTCAACTATAACCCTCATTTCCTAAACGAAGGTGTCTTGTAGAATGAGCTACTCCTTCCCCCCCGTTGCCTTCCACCTTATTATTATTGTTATTGGTGTTATTATTATTATCACGTATTTTAGTGATTGCTTCCTCCCTGGACTCGTTTGCATCTATTCCCTCCTTTTGCTCCCGCTGCTTTTGCAATATTTCATCTCCTCCAACACTAACCTAGGCCATAATATATAAACTAAATTTATTAATTCAATCTTGTGACCAAAAAAGGTTGAGTACCAAAGTTAGGGGCATGCTCACCACCTCTGCTCTTCCTCTTCGTCATATTCAACATCATCTGGTGAGAGTGCCCACTTATTCCTAAGATGCTTTCACTCCACCATGGTTGTGACTGTGAATTGTTGCCACTCACAGAGTCCCTGGACCAGGGAAACCTATGAGGGAATTGTGAGCAGGTGAACCCCAATTGATCGTAAATTCCAAGAAGGGAAACATAGATCTTCAACCCAACGTGAAAATGGCTATGCCAAAACGACCTTGCCACAGGAACACATGAGATGAGAGGAAATGTTACATATGTAAAAGTTAATGTATTACAAGATATTGTAAAGTTTGAGAGATATTGTATATTTGAGTTGCTAAGAATATGTATTGTGGCTTTTAAGGATTAAGGGTTACAAGTTCAAATGGAGAAGAGATATTGTATATGTTTGTAAACTTTAGTAGTATGCACACCTTTATCAATTTTTAATTTGAGTTATTTAGTTCAAATTACAATAAGAAGTTTAAAATAAGTTTCTATTAAGTTGTAAAATATTTTAATATTCTTTAGTATCACTATCTCATTCATTTGATGAATATACTTTTATCAAGCTCAAATTATCTATAAAACATCTTATTAAATGAGGCAATTTTTGGAGCTGATTTTGAGTTGACCATCATGTAGTGTTACTTAACCCTTAGACTTGAAACACATACCAAGTCAATTATGGGTAAGTAGGGACCATTTATCAGAGTTTTTCCATAAAGTGTCTTTGCAATTTATACACTTCTTTGAATATGAAGTGGTATGGGAAGAATCTTTATCCTTCAAATAGGAGGAAACCAAGTGGTCATGTGCAAAACAATACCCTATGGTGAAAATCAATGCATTCATAGTCCAACATTTGAATTTCAGTACAACCATTGCAATATAGAATGGTTTCCTAAGAAAGACACTTGTTCAAATCAACCTTATTGCAAATACAAGCACAAGTAGTAGTAGCCAAATTTACCATCTCTAGAGCAAGGGTAACAAAGTTATATAGTGCATCTTTAATGGAAATAACAAAGTTGGCATGCCAATACTGTAAAAACCTCAAAATTTCAAAAAAAATTAAAATTTTTAAAATACATATAATTTCAATAAAAGCAGTCACTAATTGTTTGATTAGTTATCTGTTATCGAAATTCATTATTTGTTGGTTACGTTCTAGCAGTAGAACAGTTCTTTTCAGTTTACTGATTTTGTTCTTTTTGCGACCATACAAAAGAGACTGTCATGTAAAAACTGGGCTTACTTAGCTTCCGAGCTAATGCAGAGAGTTCTTCTTGTTTTTACAGACTACAGGTAAGAAGTTTTGGGCGCTGCTTAAAGAATTTTTAAAGCATTTGATTATATGAGTTTCGCAAACGGTGAACTCAGTAAAGAAATAGATACTTAAACAAAATTCCAGTATTCAAGGTATAATTATTTCACTGTTTCTATTCTTTTACTTCTTGAGGGATAGAAATTAGCTCAACAGTAATGATTGCAACTATTTACTTTCTAGTCACAATATACTGTAGTTCTCAAAAGATTTAAGAAAAGTTTCACGTCTAACATGGTTGTCAAATGTATGATGAAATACTTGAATTCATTTTGTTACAAGTAGAAAAGTAAGTTCAAGATCTATGTTTAGTTATCCATCTCACTAAACTATGTCATGTCTGGAAAGAATACTATACAATGTTAAAGAGCTTATGTATCCAATTCTTACTTTCATTCTCTCAAGTTTTGAGGTAATTACAATCTCAATGCATACTGCAGTCAAATAAAAGAAGCTAGTAATAGAGGGTTTAAAATTTCTCTATACTATAATTGTTTGGATAATAATCATCTATTTACGGTCAGTAATAATATTCAATCTCAATAGAACCTTTTTATCTTTAGAGATCTAATAGATTTCCATACAAACCTGCTAGATCCATACTACATCATTTAAAGTAAGTAACCATTATAAATATAGACATTACTTATCATGGTTAGATTATGTAAACAAAGAAATTATTTTTCATAACTTAATAACATTCTAGCATTATTAATAGATTCGCTTAAAGAACAATAGCCCAATATATAATAAACTGAGTCATAGTGTATGTCTTTATACTTAACAAGTCTACGGATTAACTTAAGTTTACCTTCTATTCTCTTTTACCATGATGGCTTCTTTAACTCCTTTGCATGAACAATATAAACTTGGTTAAGCATAAATCTACTTTGGTTGCTTAATTATTAAGAGAATACCATTATTCCTTGTCTCTTAAGTTATACTCTATAATAACCTTATCATTATAATTAATATAATCATTTGATGATAGCATTGTAAGATGGAAAGGAATATGCAAAAGGTATAAGTTATAATACATGGTAAGGATTATATTTGCAAAATAGATTATGAACATAATCATAAAGTTTGTATGGTTCCCATACCCTTGATGATTACTAACGAGATTATGTTGTGACAAAATAGTTTAGGTTCATGCTACGTGCACAACGATATGAGTGAACTATGGAATAACAATAAAATGATTGGAAATCATTTGTGGAAAATCTGAACTATGCAAATGTCACCCAAAACGCATAAAAATCTACGTGATAACGTGGCACTCCCTGGTCCATGCATTTTATTGATAAAAGGTCTCGGTCGAACCCTAACTCCATCATTCTTCTTTTGCCTTCGGGCAGTCTCTGTTCTGCTGCGATTTTTCCTCAAGGCACTGTCGTGATTTGCTGTGTGACAGCCTCCCCATCGTCGTTATTGCTTGAAGATTCGTCCACTGCCTATAGAGAGGTGTTAGTGTGCCATTGTTTGGGTTTTTATGAAGGCTGTTGATCAACTTAGGGTTACTCTCCCTCGCCGTTCCTTGTTCAAGCCCTCGACTGCAACGTCTTCCTCCTTCGTGAATGTTGAAGTATGGTTCCTTGGGACCCTATCCTCCCTTTCTGCAGAAGATTTGCTTACTGGAATTCGTGGGTGCTTCGCTGTTAAACGGTGGTCACGCTTTACTGGTAAGAGGATTGTCAGTCCTTAACTTCCTTCATCGATTTGTTTTAGTGTAAATACAATCATTTCTAACAGTTTTTTTTTAAATGAATTCTTCTTTTTACAGGTCGACCCCTTCCTCCGTTTGGTTGTGCAAGTTTTACAACAGCGGTTCAAGTTTTACGGTAAGCTTGGTTTTTAACCATGGCCGTTACTATTTGTTCGGTCCAACTGGAACAGATTGGTTGCGTTGTCAAAACTATTACCCTTAGGGTTTCAGTTTGTTTGTTACTTTCTTTTTGTTGTTTAAATTCGTAGTTACAAGGGTTCCTTGAACTGCACGACAATGCTTAGGATAAGGCCGTGAATGTATATTAAAATCAGTTTTATAAACTTGTAATGGCCGTGGTGTGCGTAGTCCCTCGCGTAGTATTTACTGTGTAAATACTAATGTCGAAAGATAATTTGGAAGAAGGGCTTGAAAATCCCGATTCCACTCTACTGTAAATTTTTTGTATTTATAGGGTTGAAACCCTAACTTAAATATGAGTTATTAACAGTCCTTTTTGGTTATTTTGAGCTTACAGTACCTTACTGTTTTTATGTATTTATTTATTTATTTACTTTTTGTTTACTTGTATTATGTTGATGATATTTGGGCTCGGCCGTAAAAAGAAACGTTTTACATGAACTTGAAAATTTGTTCTGTTAAAATAAAATACTTCTGTAATTTATTATAATAAATGAATTAGCTCGGTAAGTCGAGCTCACTGTAACTCTATTTATTTAATTTATTGTCACGGTGGAGTACTTAAGTAACTAATGGTTACTTCCTTTATAAGTACTAAAAATGGAATTTCTCTTGTACTACGAAGATTGAATTGATCACCCATGTTATTGTTTATTCTTAGCATTTTAACCTATAAATTTGTTTATACAGCACAAAAATAAAAGAGGGTATAATGCAAGCATATTATCTTATCTTTGATTACTAACATTCTTATTAATATTGATACTTACTTATTCTTAAAGGGTTGGAACTGTTATTACATAGTTGTTATCTTGCAACTTATAAAGAATTATATTTTAATACAGAAATTTTAAGTATTACTTGGAACAGTCCTAGAATACAAATCTTTAATTCAATTACTGTTGATATTATAATGGAATACATAAATAAAGAGCTGTGCTTATAAGTTTTTATATTTATTATCCTTTTCTTTAATAGTTATTAACACGTGATAATTACTATATGTTTACCGTGTTATTAAAGTTTCTAAACCTGATCCTTATGTCTTAGAGAGATCCTTTCAATATTCTGAAAAATCTCATTCAAAAGACAATTTATAAAATATAAAAGAAATTCTGATAAGAGAAGTACTATAGTTATTATATAGTTAATATTTACACAATTAATATTCTGAGAAGTATAAGTTTGCAGTTATGAAATTTTTGTTTATCTTTAACTAAATAAAACAGAATCTAAAGGATAACCTATTTACAGATATATATATATATATATAAACCCCGTAAAGTTAGATTATTTATAGGATTAGTTTGAAATTCTAGTTATTCTTTCTTTGTTTAAATCTTACATAAACAATGATTAGGTCTAGAAAGGAGTAAACTGTAAATCTGTAAAACAAAAGATTGTTGATAGTAACTAAGGTAATAAATATTGTTTAATTATTGGTACATACTATCCTTCGTAACAGTTTAATTAATTTTTCTGTTCTAAGAAGACTTATCAGTTTATCTATACTGAAAAATTACTACTTCTAAAACCAAGATAATTCTTCTGTAATTAACACAGAGAAGCTACTCTATGATTTTACTAACATTCTATTCTGTATTATCATCATATCATCTATCTTTAAATTTTACCCTAGTGCTGGAGTACGGTCTGGTAAAAACCCAGATGTGGAAAAACACAGTGGGTCATTATTTTTCATCCACAGATTCTATTACTGATAAACTGAAACATTTACATTACTAAACTAGCTAGCTCTTCTGTCATATAATATAGGCATAACATTCATCCATTCACACTCATTAAAACAAGAATAGTTAAGTGACAGAACCTGTTTGAATTTTGGACAACAACAGCAATGGGAGGCCGTTCCTCCCTACCAACTCCTGGAGAGTGCTTAAACAGTGACTTCTCAGGACCCCCGAGCTTGCTCTGGTCTCCCTGGCTGGAAATAGGTGCAGCAAAGTCAGATACCAGTCTTCAAACTCAGTATTAACCCAGAACTTATCAGCAAGTTCTCCCCGCTAAAAAGCTGTAATAACCAAGTTACTGTAGCATTCCTCTTAGAACAACTTCCTTACTGTTTTTCCCTCTTTCCTCAATGAATTTCCTGAATATCATTCACCTGAATGAATTCTCTCTGGAAAATATCTGAGCAGCCTCAGCTCTCTTCATTGAGTACTTTTAAAAGATTGCCTAGGTCTTTTTGGGTTAGTTGTCATTTAATGAGCCACCTGCTCTGATCCCACTTTCTTAGGGGATCATGACCCCAAATATAGGGAAGTTGCCACCTGCAACTTAGGAAGTGTTTGAGGATGCTACCACTTGTCTTTTTCTCTCCATCTAGTTCCATCCACCAGTTTGACCAGTAACCTTTTTTTAACAGCTCTCCCATGCTGTTGTCTCCACAATTTATTTATTAATAATAAAATATTCTGAATTACATTCCACTTCTGTTGACTTTGCTGAGTCATCAGTTCCTACTTAGCATTAATTTAACATAATGTCTCAAGAATATTATAATAAAAACAATTAACATTATTTTACAAAATTGGGGTATGTGACATACACACCCCCTTAAAATGTAACATCGTCCTCGATATTACTTATTCTTCATCCTTTGTAACCTCCTGGAACAGATTTGGGTATGCTTCCCGCATCTTACTTTCCAGTTCCCAAGTAGCCTCTTCAGGACTAAGGTGCTTCCATTGCACCTTCACCTGTCCAATGGCACGATTTCGCAGAGTAATTTCCCTCCTCCCGAGGATACAGTCCGGTTCCACCAGAACTTCTCCTTCTGGTTCCACCTGTACAACATTCCAATCAATTACATGAGTAGCATCATGAACATACTTTTTCAAAACATAAATATGAAAAACATTATGCACTTTTAAGTTAGGAGGTAACGCTAGCTGATATGCAACTTGACCAATTCTGGATAAAATTTCAAATGGGCCACAGTAACGTGGTGCTAGTTTTGCACAACTCCCCAGTCTTAGGGAGATTTTCTTTGGTCTTACCTTTATAAACACGTGCTCACCCACCTGGAACTCTTTGGGAGTTCTTTTCAAATCTGCTTGGCTCTTTTGCCGATCTTGTGCTACCTTCAAATTTTCCTGCACTTGTTTTACAATCTGTTCCTTTTCCTTCAATAATTCAGGTCCTAACACCAATCTATCTACTGGATTATTCCAGGAGATAGGAGTGTTGCATTTACGCCCATATAAAATTTCAAATGGACTAAACTTAGCTGATGAGTGATAGTTATTATTATAAGCAAACTCTGCCAAGTGCAAGTAGTCCTCCCACTTATCTGGCCGATCCTTAACATACATCCTTAACAGATCTTCCAGTACTTGATTCACTCTTTCAGTCTGTCCGTCCGTCTGATAATGGAAAGAGGTGCTGAAATTTAGTGTTGTGTTTAATCCCTTAAACAAGGACCTCCAAAAATTCCCTGTGAATTTAGGATCTCTGTTTGAAATAATAACCTTAGGTACTCCATGTAACCTAAAAATCTTCTTTAGAAATATATCAGCTATATTGGCAGCCTTGTAGGTAGTCTTGACAGGAATGAAGTGTGCTGCTTTACTTAACTTGTCAACCACCACCATAATTGAATCATTCTGATTCTGATTTCTGGGCAATCCAGTAATAAAATCCAAGCTGATTACTTCCCATTTCCAACTAGGAATAGGCAAAGGTTGCAGTAAACCAGCTGGATGTTGGTGTTCAGTTTTCACTTGTTGACAATCCAAACATCTAGCTATGTACTCAGCTACTTCAGATTTCATATTAGGCCAGAAATATTCTTTTCTTAACATGGTGACAGTCTTTTGGTAGCCTGGATGTCCTGAATAAGGTGTTTTATGAATTTCATCCAGAATCAGCAACTTGACCTTTGGCACATTAGGCACATACAGTTTGTCCTTAAATAATAAAAATCCATCTTTATTTAGACTATAACCTTTTATTAGACTTTCTGTAGGTTCTTCTTTAGCTGTGACTCGTAATTTTTTATAAATTTCATCATGTTTTATCCCTTCTATCAGCTGTTCATTTAAATTAGAAGCATAAGTACTGATTGCTGTTGTAAAATTCAGTTTTACGTTTCTGCTTAAGGCATCAGCCGCCTTATTTTCTTTTCCTTTTATGTGTTGGATTTCAAAGTCGTATTCACTTAAGAAGGCTAACCACCTTGCTTGTCTTGCATTTAATTTGGGCTGATCTAAAAGGTATTTCAGACCTTTATTATTAGTCATTAAAATAAACTTTCTGCCTATTAAGTGGTGTCGCCACATTTTTAAAGCATGTATAACAGCAGCAAGTTCTAATTCATAAGTTGCATAATTCTTTTCGTGGATCTTTAACTTCCTGGACTCATAGGCAATGACATGCCCATCTTGAGTCAGCACACCGCCTAAACCATCATTACAAGCATCGGTGCATACCACAAAATCCTTATTAGGATCTGCTATTCTTAGAATAGGTGCAGTTGTTAACAAGGTTTTTAATTTCTTAAAACTTTATTCACATTTTAAGTTCCAATCGAATTTCTTGCCTTTCTTTTGCAAGGAAGTGATTGGATTAGCTATTTTCAAAAAACCTTCAATGAATCTCCGGTAATAACCGGTAATTCCCATAAATGACCTAACATCTGTTACGTCCTTTGGAACTGGCCAATCTTCGATTGCCCGAATCTTTTCGGGATCGACTGAAATCCCTTCTTTAGTCACTACGTGACCTAAGTATTGGATTTCATCTTTAAAGAAATCACACTTACTGAACTTCGCAAAAAGCTGTTGCTCTCACAGCTCTTGTAAGACTATCTGTAAGTGTTCCTTATGTTCTGCTTCATTTTTAGAATAAATTAGGATGTCATCGATAAACACGACAACAAATTTATCTAAGTATTTATGCATTATATTATTCATTAGACACATAAAGACAGCTGGGGCGTTAGTAAGCCCAAATGGCATTACGACAAATTCGTAATGTCCATACCTTGTTCTAAAGGCTGTCTTAAAGATGTCCTCATCTTTAATTCTTACCTGATGATATCCTCATCTCAGGTCTATCTTTGAGAACACCGTAGCTCCACGCAGCTGATCAAACATATCATCTATGCGGGGCAACAGATATCTGTTTTTAATTGTCATCTTATTTAGTTGACGGTAATCTATGCATAGTCGCATAGTCCCGTCTTTCTTTTTGACAAAGATGACCGGTGCTCCCCAAGGGGACACACTAGGTCAAATGTACCTCTTATCTATTAACTATTTTAACTGTGATTTTAATTCATTAAGTTCTAAAATATTCATACGATACAGAGCTTTCGAGCTAGGTACAACACCTGGTACCAGCTCAATAGTGAAATCTAGTTCCCTCCTAGGAGGTAATCCTGGAATTTCCTCCGGAAAAACATCAATAAATTCGTTTAAAATAGGAATATCCTCTATTTTTAACTTATCTTTTTCAGATTTACTTGCCTCATCTTTAATAGTTACAGCATAGGTTTTGCACCCTTTTCTAACTGCTCTTTTAAGTTGTAGGGCAGAAATCTGCCTAATTACAGTTTTCCTAGGAATACCCTTAACTGTTACTGGTGGTTCATTATTGTTTACGCACGTAAAGGTTTTATCAAAACAGTTTAGAACTACCTTATGCTGCTCTAATCAATCCATACCAATCAATAAGTCATACGAGACAAGTGGCAGAACATTTAACTTAACAGTAGTTTTAAAATCATTCATAACTAAAACACATTCTTTCACGTAACTGGTTACTTTCCTTTTTGCCCCAGTGGCTAATTGAACTAAACAGGAGCTATCAAACTTTTCAACAGTCAATTTACACTTTTCTACTATCTGAGGTGAAATGTAACTAAGACTAGCTCCAGGATCTATTAAAATGGTTACAGGGGTTTGGTTAACCATACCTTCTACTTCCACCATGGAAGTCTGATAATCAGCTTGGCGGTTCTCCAACGTTGCATTGATTCTGGGCATAGTCCTTGCAAAATCTCCAACAGTCATTTCATCCTGCACAGTATGAATATTGTTGTTTGGCTTTTTCCGATTTGGGCAAACCGAGGCATAGTGCGGGCCATTGCACTCCCAGCACTTAACAGGCTCCTTTCGTTCAAAATTCTTAGTGAAATTTCCATGATTGTTTGGAACTTCCTTGCCTTTAAAATTGCTGGAATTATTAGAAACACCATTTCTATTTCCTTGGAAGTTCTTACCGTTAGAATGATTTCTGTTCTTATTATTCTTGAAATTCTTCTGAGGTATAAATTCTTTCTTTTTAAACTCAGGTTGATTACTGTTCTTTTTGGCCTTCCAGTTGGCTATACCTTCTTTCTTTTTGTTCTGTTCAAAACAGAAATTTTCCTTCCGCATGGCTTCTTCCAGAGTCTTAGGGTTATCATATTCGATTTTGTCCTTGATATGATATGGCAGACAGCTGAGAAACCGCTGTACTTTAGGTTTCTCATCAACTAAATAAGGTACATACCTCAACAAACTTAAGAATTTACTATTTAATTCCTTCATAGTCATGGATCCTAACTTTAACTCGTAAAATTCCTTAGCTCTTTCTTCATAATATTGTTCGGACAGAAATTTCTTCTTGAAGTACCTTTTAAAAGTACTCCAATTAACCTCTTTTTCCTTCATACCCTTAACTCTCTTCAGATCTTACCACCATATGTCTGCTTTTCCAGAGAGATTATAGATCGCCATTCTTGCCTTCAGCTGATTTGAATAGTTGTATATCTGAAAATATTTCCTCATCCCAGATAACCAGGACTCTGCCTCTTCCCCTTTTTCAGTCTCTCCGTTGAAAGTTGGGGGCTTTATTTTTTTAAACTCCCTGGAAATCTCTTCATATGGCCTGTACTTTTTCTTTCTGTTATACAACTCAGCCTCACTACTATCACTAGTAGTGTAATAGCTTTGTTGTTCCCTGAATCCTTCAGATGATGAACTGCCTTCAGCTTTAGCCGGTTTCATCTTTTTAGATCCTTTCTGATGGCTAGCTTCCTCAGATTCAGATCTTTTGTTCCTTCCTTCAGTCTGAAATTTGTCCATCAAAATTTGATTTAACTCTTCTTGAGTCTTCAGAATCCTTTCATTGTCCTTCTTGACTGACTCCATTTCAGTATTCAAATCATTTATAGTCTGCATCAGCTCTGAAGAGTGAGCAATTACCTCTTCTAACATAGGTTCTCTGGACATTTGTCTTGTTTCGGTGTTTGGAGACTCCTCTTGAGCATATTCTCCTAGATTCTCCATACCTGCCTGTTAGATTCAGAAAAGAAATTTTCTGCTTCGTTACATAAAACAGAATATAGGTTAGTACATTATTTTTGTTGTTCTGTGGAAACTGGTTGGGCCACATTCAGGCCTAGTATTTGAACCATGCTCTAATACCACATGTCAAAACCCCAAAATTTCAAAAAAAATTAAAATTTTTAAAATACATACAATTTCAATAAAAGCAGTCACTAATTGTTTGATTAGTTATCTATTATCGAAATTCATTATTTGTTGGTTACGTTCTAGCAGTAGAACAGTTCTTTTCAGTTTACTGATTTTGTTCTTTTTGCGACCATACAAAAGAGACTGTCATGTAAAAATTGGGCTTACTTAGCTTCCAAGCTAATGCAGAGAGTTCTTCCTGTTTTTACAGACTACAGATAAGAAATTTTGGGCGCTGCTTAAAGAATTTTTAAAGCATTTGATTATATGATTTTCACAAACGGTGAACTCAGTAAAGAAATAGATACTTAAACAAAATTCCAGTATTCAAGGTATAATTATTTCACTGTTTCTATTCTTTTACTTCTTGAGGGATAGAAATTAGCTCAACGGTAATGATTGCAACTGTTTCCTTTCTAGTCACAATATATTGTAGTTCTCAAAAGATTTAAGAAAAGTTTCATGTCTAACATGGTTGTCAAATGTATGATGAAATACTTGAATTCATTTTGTTACAGGTAGAAAAGTAAGTTCAAGATCTATGTTTAGTTATCCATCTCACTAAACTATGTCATGTCTGGAAAGAATACTATACAATGTTAAAGAGCTTATGTATCCAATTCTTACTTTCATTCTCTCAAGTTTTGAGGTAATTACAATCTCAATGCATACTGCAGTCAAATAAAAGAAGCTAGTAATAGAGGGTTTAAAATTTCTCTATACTATAATTGTTTGGAGAATAATCATCTATTTACAGTCAGTAATAATATTCAATCTCAATAGAACCTTTTTATCTTTAGAGATCTAATAGATTTCCATACAAACCTACTAGATCCATACTATATCATTTAAAGTAAGTAACCATTATAAATATAGACATTACTTATCATGGTTAGATTATGTAAACAAAGAAATTCTTTTTCATAACTTAATAACATTCTAGAATTATTAATAGATTGGCTTAAAGAACAATAGCCCAATATATAATAAACTGAGTCATAGTGTATGTCTTTATACTTAACAAGTCTACGGATTAACTTAAGTTTACCTTCTATTCTCTTTTACCATGATGGCTTCTTTAACTCCTTTGCATGAACAATATAAACTTGGTTAAGTATAAATCTACTTTGGTTGCTTAATTATTAAGAGAATACCATTATTCCTTGTCTCTTAAGTTATACTCTATAATAAACTTATCATTATAATTAATATAATCATTTGATGATAGCATTGTAAGATGGAAAGGAATATGCAAAAGGTATAAGTTATAATACATGGTAAGAATTATATTTGCAAAATAGATTATGAACATAATCATAAAGGTCGTATGGTTCCCATACCCTTGATGATTACTGACGAGATTATGTTGTGACAAAATAATGTAGGTTCATGCTACGTGCACAATGAGAATAACAATAAAATGATTGGAAATCATTTGTGGAAAATCTAAACTATGCAAACGTTACCCAAAACGCATAAAAATATACGTGATAACGTGGCAGTCCCTGGTCCATACATTTGATTGATAAAAGGTCTCGGTCGAACCCTAACTCTATCATTCTTCTTTTGCCTTCGGGCAGTCTCTGTTCTGCTGCGATTTTTCCTCAAGGAACTGTCGTGATTTGATGTGTGACAACCTCCCCATCGTTGTTCTTGCTTGAAGATTCGTCCACTGCCTGTAGAGAGGTGTTAGTGTGCCATTGTTTGGGTTTTTACGAAGGCTGTTGATCAACTTAGGGTTACTCTCCCTCGTCGTTCCTTGTTCAAGCCCTCGACTGCAACATCTTCCTCCTTCGTGAATGTTGAAGTATGGTTCCTTGGGACCCTATCCTCCCTTTCTGTAGAAGATTTGCTTACTGGAATTCATGGGTGCTTCGCTGTTAAACAGTGGTCACACTTTACTGGTAAGAGGACTGTCAGTCCTTAACTTCCTCCATCGATTTGTTTTAGTGTAAATACAATCATTTCTAACAGTTTTTTGTTAAAATGAATTCTTCTTTTTACAGGTCGACCCCTTCCTCCGTTTGGTTGTGCAAGTTTTACAACAGTGGTTCAAGTTTTACGGTAAGCCTGGTTTTTAACCATGGCCGTTTCTATTTGTTTGGTCCAACTGGAACAGATTGGTTGCGTTGTCAAAACTGTTACCCTTAGGGTTTCAGTTTGCTTGTTACTTTCTTTTTGTTGTTTAAATTTGTAGTTACAAGGGTTCCTTGAACTGCATGACAGTGATTGGGCTAAGGCCGTGAATGTATATTAAAATCAGTTTTATAAACTTGTAATGGTCGTGGTGTGCGTAGTCCCTCGCGTAGTATTTACTGTGTAAATACTAATGTCGAAAGATAACTTGGAAGAAGGGCTTGAAAACCCCGATTCCACTCTACTGTAAATGTTTTGTATTTATAGGGTTGAAACCCTAACTTAAATATGAGTTATTAACAGTCCTTTTTGGTTATTTTGAGCTTACAGTACCTTACTGTTTTTATGTATTTATTTAATTTTTGTTTACTTGTATTATGTTGATGATATTTGGGCTCGGCCGTAAAAAGAAATGTTTTACATGAACTTGAAAATTTGTTCTGTTAAAATAAAATACTTCTGTAATTTATTATAATAAATGAATTAGCTCGGTAAGTCGAGCTCACTGTAACTCTATTTATTTAATTTATTTTTACGGTGGAGTACTTAAGTAACTAATGGTTACTTCCTTTATAAGTACTGAAAATGGAATTTCTCTTGTACTACGAAGATTGAATTGATCACCCATGTTATTGTTTATTCTTAGCATTTTAACCTATAAATTTGTTTATACAGCACAAAAATAAAAGAGGGTATAATGCAAGCATATTATATTATCTTTGATTACTAACATTCTTATTAATATTGATACTTACTTATTCTTAAAGGGTTGGAACTGTTATTACATAGTTGTTATCTTGCAACTTATAAAGAATTATATTTTAATACATAAATTTTAAGTGTTACTTGGAACAGTCCTAGAATACAAATCTTTAATTCAATTACTGTTGATATTATAATGGAATACATAAATAAAGAGCCGTGCTTATAAGTTTTTATATTTATTATCCTTTTCTTTAATAGTTATTAACACGTGATAATTACTATATGTTTACCGTGTTATTAAAGTTTCTAAACTAGATCCTTATGTCTTAGAGAGATCCTTTCAGTATTCTGAAAAATCTCATTCAAAACTCAATTTATAAAATATAAAAGAAATTCTCATAAGAGAAGTACTATAGTTATTATATAGTTAATATTTACACAATTAATATTCTGAGAAGTATAAGTTTGCAGTTATGAAATTTTTGTTTATCTTTAACTAAATAAAACAGAATCTAAAGGATAACCTATCTACAGATATATATATAAACCCCGTAAAGTTAGATTATTTATAGGATTAGTTTGAAATTCTAGTTATTCTTTCTTTGTTTAAATCTTACATAAACAATGATTAGGTCTGGAAAGGAGTAAACTGTAAATCTGTAAAACAAAAGATTGCTGATAGTGACTAAGGTGATAAATAATGTTTAATTATTGGTACATACTATCCTTCGTAACAGTTTAATTAATTTTTCTGTTCTAAGAAGACTTATCAGTTTATCTATACTAAAAAATTACTACTTCTAAAACCAAGATAATTCTTCTGTAATTAACACAGAGAAGCTACTCTATGATTTTACTAACATTCTATTATGTATTATCATCATATCATCTGTCTTTAAATTTTACCCTATTGCTGGAGTACGGTCTGGTAAAAACCCAGATGTGGAAAAACACAGTGGGTCATTATTTTTCATCTACAGATTCTATTACTGATAAACTAAAACATTTACATTACTAAACTAGCTAGCTCTTCTGTCATATAATATAGGCATAACATTCATCCATTCACACTCATTAAAACAAGAATAGTTAAGTGACAGAACCTGTTTGAATTTTGGACAACAACAGCAATGGGAGGCCGTTCCTCCCTACCAACTCCTGGAGAGCGCTCAAACATCGACTTCTCAGGACCCCCGAGCTTGCTCTGGTCTCCCTGGCTGGAACTAGGTGTAGCAAAGTCAGATACCAGTCTTCAAACTCAGTATTAACCCAGAACTTATCAGCAAGTTCTCCCAGCTAAAAAGCTTTAATAACCAAGTTACTGCAGCATTCCTCTCAGAACAACTTCCTTACTGTTTTTCCCTCTTTCCTCAATGAATTTCCTGAATATCATTCACCTGAATGAATTCTCTCTG
>LPNX010954387.1:1033006-1046907 GCA_001517045.1 Pseudotsuga menziesii
TACTCTAGAGGAAAACTAAGCATTCACATCTAGATAGGGACTAAAGATAGAATTT
Source organism: Pseudotsuga menziesii (assembly GCA_001517045.1). NCBI lineage: Eukaryota > Viridiplantae > Streptophyta > Pinopsida > Pinales > Pinaceae > Pseudotsuga > Pseudotsuga menziesii. The sequence goes on from LPNX010954387.1 coordinate 1,033,062, forward strand.
TAGTGTACAAGTGGAAGCCTTACTGCTAAATCCTAACAAGAAGTCAATGATCATATGGTGAATCACCAGAATGTCTTGTAGGAATGAACCCCAATGACCAATAATATAGACACCCAAACTTATAGTTATCATAATAATATTTATCATTCAATGTCTTTCATAACTTATTACCCTTGCACATCAACCCGTCGACTATGTAGTAGTCCTCCTTTACCCGAGAGGGAAAGTTTAAAAGCAAGTCCCAAGGTGGACTTGTTGATGTATAAAGACAAAAAGGAGGGATTCTTAAAGTTCAAATTAAATTTCAAAAGTGTACCTTTGAAGGAGATGAATTTCTCAATCCATGATCCAAAATCTAGACTATATGGACAATGGATGGGTCCAAAATCTAGGCTATGGGAATATCCCCTTTCACTAACATAAAATGGAATTAGCATTGTCATTAACTATGGGAAAACCCCCTTAATGTTAAACATGTGCAAGTGGAGGAGAATGGAAATAGGGACTATGATGGTTCTGTAGTAGTTTAGAGGAAAGGGAAGGGAGTGCCACTAAAAAACCCAAACCAAGGTCCCTTGCTTCGTTAAACTCACTCATGAGGTGAATAACCATGAGAATATGGAGGATGGATATAAACCCAATCCCAGTGAATAAATAAAGAATACAACCAAGATCATAATGAAACTAAGGAGAAATTAATAATGAAGGATGCAATACACACTAATGAAACAACAAATCAAAATCATATCCAAGGAGTGGAGGAGGAATAAAAATAACTAGGAGACAAAATAAGAGTCTATATACATGAAACTAAATGAATTTAAGATAGAAACCACACCAAAGAAATGGAATCAACAGAGGATAAGGAATGAGATTGTGGCAATGGTAACATAGTAATATTGCAAATGACCTTGATACTAAAAAAGGAAAAGAGATCATAAAGAAGATATATAAATTAGAATTGAATGCAAGAGGAGGAGGAGGATTTCGAAGAAGTGGACATGGAGTTATTATCCTTGCATTATAACAAAACATTTATAATTTCCCTTTCAAGTTAGCAACTGGTGAATCTACACTAGCACGTGATAAATGGAAATGGGAGGATATAAATGTTGGAGGATATAAAAGTTCCCATAAGAAATCATGAATATACACAAATCCCGTAAAGTTGACAAAGTCTAAGTTGGGACGAGGGAAGAAAATTGTCAATGATAACTTGAAGGAGAAAAGGGAGCAATTAATTAAACCAAGACAAGCAACCTCACTTAAGGATACATTTATTCAAACCCCTAGTACTTCTAAATGTCTCTTGCGGAACATAAGGGGCAATAATGCACCTAAGAAAAAAAGCATTTTGAAAAACAAAATAAGTGTAGAAAAACTAGACTTAGTGTTTATTCAAGAAACAAAATGCAAATTGTATAACATGTATAAATTCACCAAAATTATATGGGGAGGATGTGATTGCTTGAATGGAGGACTGAGAGGATTTTCAAGAGTTATGGCAATGATGTAGGATCCCATAAACATGGATCTAGAAAACCAACTAACCACCTACTGATGGATTACTAACAATTTATACTTTAGACTCAAGGGTAAAGGGAAATATAACTAATGTATATGGGTTCATTGATCCCTGACAAAATCTAGACTAATGTTTGGAAAACTTATGTAGGATTGAGGTCCTCCCCAATTAGGAACATTAAATCATTAGAGAATACATAACCACAACAAAGTCCCTCTTTGAAAAGAAAGGATGAGCGTAAAGGTTGGATGTGGCAAGCTAGATTCTCCTGGACCTTTTAGAGCATTGATAATTTATGGATGTGTTTACAAAGAATGTTATCTTCACTTGGAACAATTGGTGTGGAAGCTTGATTCACGTTGTAAAAAGGATAAATCAAGTTCTTATTTAAGAGCCCCTCTTTTCAAATTACTTCAAAATATGTTATTTTATTCTTCTAGGCATTAGATTCGATAAGGATTGGATAATTGGCCTATCCTCTTATAGTGGAACCTACAAGTTGAGCCCTAAAAACACCTTTCCCATATGTTCCCTTTCCACTACATCCCAAATAAATATAAGATTAAATAGGCAAGTAACTTAGTGGTCACTCAATGAAACCATGTGGACAAGAAGGAAATAGGCATCCCTACACCTTATAAATGGTGCATAGTGGTACTATGGGAGTTTTATCACACTTCATGAAATGACAATGAATGATTAGCCACTGACAATTAAATCTAATATGTGAGGCCCCTAACTAGTAAAACCCCTAATAACTAATCCCTTGACCCCTTAAACCTAAACCTCCTTATACACATAACTCCTAACCCCCCTAATGTGACCTTAATGGCCATAGTGACCATAACCCCATTGAACTATAACCCTAAATCCTTATAAACTCACTAATCCCAAATCCCCTAACCCATTAACCATCTAATCCCTAACCCCTAAATCCCTTAAGTGCTAATTAATGTGACCAATGTGACCATAGTGTGACCATAGTGACTATGTATTTTACAATGCATACATCATAACGTGACCGTAAGGAACCTAACCACTAAAACCCCTAACAGCTAAGCATTGAATTATGTAGGATCTTCTATCCCAAACCATCAAGATAGCTAAAGAAAAGTCCAATCTTCATGACTTTTGGAGGTGGTTTTTTAAACCCCCTAAACTCCCTAACCCCCTAATGTGACCATAATGACCATCATGACCATAACCTCATTAAACCATAACCATGACACCATAAAAACTCCTATGCCTAAATCCCCTAACCCCTTAACCAATTAAACCCTAATAAAAATAAAAATGCAATCCTCGTCATAATCATTGTCATCAACAAGGCCCTAAATTTTTTCCATGATTGATAGCTCATGCCACGAGAACCATTCTTGGTGCCCATGAAGAGCCTTAGAGTACACTAAAGTTTTGACCCAACAACCTACATTTTTGGCATTGAACTCGACTTAGTGTAACAAACTTTAAATGGACACCATATCCTACTCACATGACAAAGTTCCCATTTATAAGGCCTACGTAGTGGCTAAGGACCCCACAAATTATGGCTCATGAAACCTTTACTTTGGTATCATGTGTAACGATCCATGTTGTTCTAAACCTCAAAATGGCCATGACCATATCCAACTTGCAAGAAAAAGATTCCCTGTGGAGGGATTGTGGTGCTAATTTGGGGCCCCGCGTATGGAGCATGAGATTTAGAGGCAAATGTTACAGCCTAAGACCATATTTTTTACTATATTTTAAGTCACGCTTCAAGAACCATCCCTTATGCGCAAGTTTTCAAAATGATGACCATATATCACATGTAGACTAGATGTTTTCTATGCAGATTCATGTTATGTGATGGTCAAGGGAATCATGATGGTCCATGACCTCGTAAACAAATGGTGTGAACTTAGGACATAAATTTAAACCCTATACCGTGGTGTGGGCCAAGAGATTGATTATCGATGTTATAATTATCAAAATACAAACATATCCCACTTGTAGTTGAAAGAATATTCCCTCCATAGAGATTATGTGTTGTCTCAAGGCCTTACGACACATCACTCATGAGCCACATTGTTACATGTAGGCTAGAGTTTCCATATGTAGTTCTTATGTGGTAGTCTAGGTTAACATGCATGGACCATCAATAGCATAGAAAATTAATATGGAATAAGACCCTAAATTTAGTTCGTGAGCCATGCTATAAGCCAAAATAATCACCCTTATCAGTGTTACACATATTGAAATGGCCACCATATCTCACTTGTAAGGTAAAGTAATTACGTGTAGGGCCCTACACAAGGACCATGACAACATAAGGTCCTATATTTTTCCTTATACCCTGGAATGGTCCTCATGCTGACTATGATGGTTGTCAGGTACTCTGTTATTACATGGAAATATTGACATCTCTAAGAATAACATTCAAAAGAAATTTATGGAAGATCTGTAAATGAATGTGACCCTGTTGAAAAAGGCATTACCTTGGGAAGTGAATTGGACAAGTAGACAGTAAGCTATCTTGCAGAAGACCGATCCTCTTGTAACAGATGTATTATTGAAGCATTGAAGGATTCTGAGTCCTGATCCTTGTTTAAATAAATTAATTTTGATGAAGTAGCAGAGGACATGGAAGTGTCTAGTCTTGAGGAAACCCTGAGCGATGATACTCTGCCATCAACAAAATGCTCTGTCAAAGTAGTAGAAGACCCTACCCTCAGTCAAATGTTGTGATTAGAACTGCTACAAAACCGTTTAACAACGACTTTGTGGAGGAAGGCTATATCAAAACATGATCAGAGTCACCATGACTAAATCTAGAGACCGAGTCGATCAAGTCTATTAACATGTTAAACAAGTTTATGCATCGATAAAAATATCAGATATTGAATGTGGATGATGCAATTGAAGCTAAAACAATGCAAAAATAATTGCATAGCTCGAAATCAAATCGACAAGCAGACTTGAGCATCAATTTAAAATCACAGTGGATAAGAATGAAGAGTTGCAGGTGGAGTCTCAATAACTGTCTGATCAAGTGATCGACAATGGTGATTGACTCACCTATTGGGATTTTCCCCACATTAGCAGCATGCTAAAGTTCATATGGGTTTATAAGGGCCAGCCTCACTATGGGTATTCGATGTGTAGTGAAAAGGTATGGTGGGGGCTCTAGGTGCTTGGAATTCATATGAATATCACCAACCTAGAGCCTGGGATGACCTATCAAGCCCCCTACCTTTTGGCAGAAACGACAAAAACCGTTGATTAATATCTGAATACTTGAATACTTGAATTTTTTCTACTTGTATATGAATACTACATTATCATGAAGTTAGAAATTCCATCCAGAGTATATTAATGATTAATCATTTATTCATTTGATCATCAATCATTTAGCAATTACCAACCTACAAATTTCTAAACTATTTATTAGTAAATAAACCATTTAATTATTGAATGAAATAGGTTATTTGTCAACTATTAACATGACCAAGAGTTATGTTTGCAAAATAGGCAGATTGCATAAGATCTAAAATGATAATTTTATTAGGAAGAGAGAAAGGCCCAAAACACTAAATTGAGTTAAACTCCATGACATATAAATTAGGGAAAAACATGAAACAATTATTCTAATTTCTATCTACTTTTCCTTCTTATTTGCACCACCATGAATATTTCCCCATAAAATTCCATGCGATAACAGAGCTAGAGGTGAAGTTGGAGTTGATTTTGTAGATGTAATTGATCATGAATCCCATAATTTTGGAGTGTTGGTCAGGAAAACTAGATTGGGTGGCATCGTACCACAATCATCATCATCAAAAGGAGAATTAATCAATTGTTCCAAAACCAATTCTCCATCTACAAATTTCCTTGCTCTCAATTGCTGCCCCAATGCGTACATGAGTTATATATATTTGACTTGTCACAATAATGGGACAACAATTGCAAGTTATAATCCACATAAACAAGATATTTAACTGGTTTATCTTCACCTTGTTTTTTGTTCACTATGGATGAAATTTTGGTTTCTAAAACACCTTTGTGATGAAGAAGTGTTCACCACTTGTGAAAGAACATGTGTTGTCAAAACATTATAGCTATGGGTTAGAGTTTCCATGCATGTTCCATCGCTTGAGAAAAAATAAATTCCCTCAATATTCAATAGAATGGATGATCCCAAAGAAATGGTTCCCATTGGTAAAGTGCTTCGGTGGTTTCTTTATTGTATCTCACTCATTAAGGACTTGTTTCTCTAATGCTTGCATTATGCATATAACCAAGATGAACCTCTACGTCCTAGTGCAACTCCCTATCCTAGTTTCCTCCACACATTGCAAATCACCTTGGTGATTCCTCAAATTCTAATAGTTAGAGACCAACTAGTTCTCTAGACTTGAAATGATTGGTCATAGGAATTATGAAAAAAATAACCAAGCTTAATGATGATAACAAGGAAGATTTAAAATATAGGCGTATGTCTTTACAATAGAAGATGGGCACTATTACTTGAAGAACAACACCCCTTTCCTATTTAATGGGGCATACATTGATGTGCTTATAAACCCAATTTAGGATTCAATATTGTATATCTAATATTATGGAGGATTCTTTATTCCCTCTGAGGTTTCTATGATTCTATTTTTGATGCTGCACTTGTGCCATCCCTCATATTCATTTTGTATTTCATTTTCCCAATGTCAATGGCCTTGACAATTTTACAAAGATAGTGTTGTACAGGAAGTCATTTTAACACTTGTTAGTATATCCTATGCATATTTAGTTTATCCCTTGAGGACATGAACATGTCATTATTCAATTGGCATTCCTACACTCATAAACAACAATGAATTGTATTAGTTAGTTAGAAAGTGATTCTTCATTAATTATATTAGTGATAACATATCATTGCTTGTGGTAACAACATGTGGTTTTATGTTCCCTATGATGACACATGTTCATATAGTGATATACATGTCTTACCTTCCTTGAGTCCTTAATGAAACATGACATATTTTCCCTCGATCCGCGCAAGTTCTCCAGGATAATGATGAGAGGTGACCTCCCCTTTGTCACCCGGTACCATGCTCCACCATGCAGAGTAATGGCGATCTTAACTACGCCTCAAATTATGGGTATCTCTCTTATGGGTAGCCCGTTCAACACCTCCTCCCTCATTTTCTCTTTCCTGTACAATTTTGTGAAGGCCAAACTCTTTGCAAAGCCTATGGTGACGGTGAAGTGAAAAATACCTGCACCTACCCTCTCATTCAAAGTGCAGAATCCTTACCACTCTATGCCTCCAACTCATCTAAAGATGTCTAGCAGACTACGTGCTACACCAAGGAAGGGACGTCGTGGTGGTCGTAGAAATTGCAATGAGCATGTTAGAAGTCTTAAGGCTCATGTTAAGACAGAAGGCTACAATGAGGACTTTTGGGTGGGATATTTCCAAAACCCCCCCAAAAGTCCAAGTCTTGTTGGAATTTTGGGGGGGTCTTTCCAAACCCCCCCTCCCCAAAGTCCAAGCCATGTTGGACTTTTGGGGGGGGTCTTTCCAAACCACCCCCTCCTAAAAGTCCAACAGGAATTTTAGGGGGGGTCTTTACAAACCCCCCCCACCCCCCCCCCCCGTAAAAAAATCCCACACCAGAGGTCCAAAAGGGCTTTGGGGGGGGGGGGGGGGGGGGGGGTCTTTCCAAACCCCCCCCAAAAGTCCAAGTCATGTTGGACTTTTGGGGGGGGGTATTTCCAAAGCCCCCCCCAAAATCCAAAGTCATGTTGGACTTGGGGGTGGGGGGTATTTTCAACACCCCCCCCAAATTCCAATAGGACTTTTCATGGGGGGTTAAACACCACCCCCAAATGTCCTCAGAATCGGACATTTTGGGGGGTTTTAAGAAACTGCCCCCAAAAGTTCAATTCTCAGGACTTGGGGAGAATTTAACAACCGCCCCCTATGGCCTAAAAAACCTTGGTTGGGGGGGGGGGGGGGGGGGGGGGGGGGTTCAGGTACATAGGGTACTCCCAAAAGACCAAACACATTGAGCAACCGCTTCACACATAGATCACAGATCAACACCCCGATGTTTGTCACGTGGTTAAAACCCTCGAGAGGGAAACAGTCCACAGCCCCAGCCAAATAGCTACTTGGAGCAATTTATTATGCAAAAGAAAGAAAGTTACATGAGTTTCTCATAATCGATCAACTAGCCAAGGACCCTCTATGCTCTTTAAATAGAGATCATAGACCAATCAGGTGTTAAGCCACGGATCAATGGTAGGTATGATCTAAGAGAGGTTGAATCGTCGAATCACTCTATGTCTAGAACATATCGTGACCGTCAGATTAGAATATTTACAAATGCATACTAATGCATACTAAAGAAACACACTTTTACCTAACGGATATATTACACAAGTTGATTTTAATTAACTCCTAAGTGTCTAATTATCCTAACATCCCCCCTTAAGAACAACTTGGGATAGGAGTGAAGGATTTACAAAAGTGACACTATTAGGAGAAGGAAGGAGGCATTAGAGCCTATCCCCCCTTAAGGACACATTCCTAAACTCCTAACATCAACCGAAGTTTAGAAAACTTCGCTTCTGTAAGAGACTTGGTGAAGATGTCTGCAACTTGATCATCTGTAGGGCAATAGAGCACTTCAATAATATGATTATGAACAAGATTTCTGATGAAGTGCATGTGTAGCTCAATATTCTGCTTCTGCTGAAGGAAGAGCAAGAGCTTGTTGTTTCTTACAAGCCCAAGTGATAGGTCCAGATCCCAGAATGAAAACATAACCTGCAGTAGACTTTTGATCATCAGGATCACCGGCCCAATCTGAATCAGTGAAACCAACCAACAAAGGTTTCCCCCCTAAATTGTAATGAATCCCAAACTGAATTGTACTTCGAATATATCGAAGTATTCTTTTTGTTGCTTTCCAGTGAATTTCATGAGGAGTTTGCATATAACGGGCAACACGACCAACATCAAAGGAAAGGTAAGGACGGGAATGAGTCAAGTATAAAAGACTACCAACAAGCTAACTATACAAGGTGGCATCTACTTCAAGGGAAGTACAAGTGGCAGAAAGTTTGACTTCAGACTAGAAGGGAGAAGGGGCTGGTTTACAATCTTCCATGTGGAAGTAACAAAGAAGGTCACAAGCATACTTAGAATGGGAAAGAAAGATTCCTTCTTTGGTTTGCAAGACTTGGAGACCAAGAAAATAATGCAAATGTCCTAAGTCTGACATTTCAAAATTTTGCTTAATACTGGATTTCACATGGGTTATAAGTTTAGGGTCACTACCAGTAAGGATAAGATCATCAACATAAAGAACAAGTATGATGAGATGGTTTCCTACTTTCTTGGTATAGACATTGGAGTCAGAATGGCATCTAGAAAAACCAGTGTCAAGGAGAAAGCTATCCATTTTGGCATACCAAGCTCGAGGAGCTTGCTTAAGGACATATAAGGATTTCTTAAGGAGACAAACAAGGCTAGAGTTATTCTGAACATATCCAGGAGGTTGTTCCATGTAAATTTCCTCATGTAAATCACCATGTAAGAAGGTAGACTTGACATCCATTTGATGGACTTCCCAATTATGTAAGGCTGCAAGGGAAAGAACAAGGCGGATGGAGTTCATTTTTGCTACAGGGGAAATGGTTTCATTGTAGTCAATCCATTCAACTTGGAAAAACCTTTGGCAACTAACCTTGCCTTAAGTCTTTCAACACTTCCTTCTAATGCATACTTAGTTCTGTAGACCCATTTACATCTGACAAGTTTTCTTCCTTTTGGAAAAGGAACAAGATCCCAAGTATCGTTCGCCATTAAGGAACGATATTCTTCATCCATAGCTGCATCCCAATATGGATTTCCTAAAGCTTCTGCAAAAGTTTCTGGATCACGATTCTCAGAAACTTGAGCCAAAAGAAAAGAGGCTCACTGAAACTGAGAACGTGTTCGACGTTGATCTCTAGGATCACTAACAAGATCATCAACTGCTTCACATGTTGAACGGACCCATCAAGGAAGTATTGGTGCTGGTGCAATTTGAGGAACATGAGCAGGCGGAGGTGGTTTTTCATCCTCACTGTCATCATCAAAAACTGAAGTTGGAAACCTGTTAAGGAAGTTGGAATAAGAAGAAGAAGGCATAGTCACAGAATCAGGCTCGCAGGCCAAAGATGGCACACCCGCCAAGTTAGGCTCACAGGCCAAGAGATTTTCATCAAATTTAACATCTCTTATAATGATTATATCATGTGAATGGGGTTGAAGAAGTCTATAACCTTTTAGATCTTCAGAATATCCAACAAATATGCACTTTTCACTTTTAGGCTACAATGCTTGTCATTTTTCATTCGGAATGTGAGCCCATGCTTCACAACCAAACACACAAAAGTGACTTACATCTGGTTTAATTTTACTCCATGCTTCTTCCAGTGTTATACCTTGTAAAAATTTAGTGGGTGTGCGATTAACTATGTAATTTGCACAATTTATGTCGCTCAGCCCAATATTGAAGACTTAGTCCCTTAGATTGGATCATACAATTAGCCATTTCTTTTAAAGTGCGGTTCTTCCGTTCAGCTACACCGTTTTGTTGTGGTGTATATGGAACAGTGTGCTATTGTTGGATTCCTTTTTCAGTGCATAAAGTAGGTAACTTGTTGTTAACATATTCTCCTCCATTGTCAGATCTTAACTTAATAATTTGATGACCAGATTGTTTTTCAACAAGGGCCTTGTAGGCCAAGAACATGTTAAATAATTCGCTCTTACGTTTTAAGAAGTAAACCCAAGTGCGTCTAGAGTAGTCATCAATGAAAGTTAAGAAATATTTGAAACCAAAAAATGATGCAAATGGAAGAGGACCACACAAGTCACTATGCACAAGCTCCAAAGGAACCGAGGCGTTCCAAGAGGCACGTTTGTCAAAACTTTCTCGATGATGTTTTTCGAGTACACAACCGAAACAAACACCATCCTTGCAAGATACCATTGGAAGACCAGTCACCATATTGTCTTTACATAGTTGTTGCAATAAGCGATAATTTAAGTGACCAAATCGCTCATGCCAAAGTTTGCTCAAGTTATCACTATGAGCAACAAAAACTGAAGGAAAAGGTGATGACCCAAAATTGTTAAATTTGTACAACCTGGTAATATCATCAACAATTCCAGTAGTAAGGACATTTTGAAGATTTTTAAAATCTTTGATTACAACTTGGTGAGGTGTAAATGTCACAGTTTTACCTTCACCTGAATGAGTAATTTGATAGACTAATAACAAATTGCAGGAAATTTTTGGAACACATAGTACATCACTTAAATGACCATTTTCTATTGGAACTATTCCAAATCCTACAACACTTAGAGATCTATCATCACCAACAAATATTTGTTTGGTGTTACATTCATGCATAGTAGAAAATATGGCTTGATCCTTAGCCATATGATAAGATGCTCCAGAATCAATAAGCCATTCATTTGAAGTAGAAGAAGAAGATGTAGTATAAGAGTAACCAGAAGCACAAAGTGCATGTCCATGAGAGTTAGATTTTGAAGACGAATCTATGTTGATGTGGTGCTTCTTCATTGCTGCTTCCAAGGCTGCCATCTTCTTGAAACACTTAGATTCATCATGATTATCTTTCCCACAAAAATTGCAATGACGCTCAGTCTTCTTTCCTTTTTGCTTGGATCCTTTGTCATTTTTTAAAGAAGGAGCTGACTGAGAGGGTTTGGGACCCTTGTTGTTTGGCTTATTATTGCGAAAATTCTGTTTCTTGGGAGACTTGGACTTTTCTTTCTGTTAGGACAATAAGGCTTTCCCAGATGTATCTGCATTGTTAATTATTCCAAGATGAATGAGCTTATCTTGATCTCTAATTAAGGAATCACAAAATGATTCAAGACTAGGCTCTTGATAGCTAGCTGTAGTCAAGGATTCTTTCATGGAGTAGAATGTAGATACAAAAACAAAATATGCAGGTCCAAGTTTGGAAAGATTATGATAAATACATTGTTTGTCTTCTTTCTTAATCTTGCATTCTGCACATAAGAGTCTAAGAGTTTTATACTTAGATAAATAGTCTTGAATGCATGAAAAATCATTTGGATTCAAGGAAAGCAACCCATTCTCAAGTTGATGACCCTGAATTTCATTATGTTTACCAAACACAGATTCCAACTTTTCTCAAGCTTTATCAGGTTCATCAATTCCAGATATGTGGAATCCCAAATCAGTAGAGATTGGCATCCCAATCAATCCACGAGCTTCATCACATCTATTTGCCCATTTAATTTTCTTATCATCATCGGTGGGTTCTGTTTCTTTCCCTGAGGTTATCCTGAGAAGTCCCCTACTTCCTATAACATCCTACATACGAGATTTCCATGAGAAATAGTTAGAAATTGTAAGTATAATATCATAAGGGGCAGCCATACTATAAAATAATGGCTAAAAAAAATAGAAACTAACTGTCTGGTTGCAAAGAGCTCGAAAAAATATGCGGTTTTAAAAAAACGGCACTGAAAACTGATTATGGATGATGAAGTTATGCTTGATCAAATAAAATGTTGAAGATGTCCCCAATAGTGACGTGACAGATATTAACTTGACCAACTAAAAAAAAAAAACCCTCTTCCCAAGATCAACCTTTGACAATGACTTTACAATAAAGTTGCTTTGAAGTAAATCACTTTTGTAGAATAAGTGAGGTTCACTTTTACAATAATGTTACTTTTAAATAGTGTGGCAATAAATTAAAAGACTTAAGTGACTCACTTTTTATTTTATTTTATTTATGTGAGATGCACTTTTACAATAAAGTAACTTGAAAATAGAAATTGCATGCACTAAAAAGTAGCTTAATAAGACTTGAACTCAAGACCTATTAAGGAATAAAGCAACTTTAGACCAAGTGAGCTAAGTTTAAAAGGTACGTAAAAGAATGGAAAGAGGAAGGGGACTTTTTTTTTTTTTTACTCTTCTCTCTCGTTCTCAGTGCTTGCCTTTTTTTCCTGCAAATCACAAAAAAATGAAAAACAAAAACAAAACAAAAAACTTTTTCCACACAATGGGGTTAGATATTGGTTAGCTTACCTGGAAAGTCTACGCTTTCAAGTTTTCTCGATGTTTCTGATTTGCCGTGATCGCACAAGGTGCACAGCAAAGAGCATACGTAGCCGAGAAGACAAGAAAAAAAAACTTTCCCTTATTGTTTCTGATTCGCCACAATCGTACAAGGTGCACGACAAAGAGCATATGTAGTCAGGGAAGGCAATAGTCTGAGACTAAAACAAAAAAAAATCTAATAATAAAACTGATAATATATGAGATATTAATAAAAAACAAATCTGTCACTGTAACATTATACCTTTAGATTTGCCGAAATAGGTGTTTCTGGAACAAACGGAAACGATTTTCGGTGAAACGGAAACGGTTTTTGGTGAAACAAAAACTATTTCCCAACGGAAACGGCGCTCCGGACACAATGGAACAGCTCCCATAGGCAAAAAATGCATAGAAAATCTAGAACCAAAAATCCTTTCAAAGTTTTAGCAACACCGGTTCTAGATCTTGATCAAAACCGAAAGCGGCTCTTCATAAAAGCTCTGATACCATGTTTGGGTACAAAGGGTACTCCCAAAAGACCGAACACCTTGAGCAATCGCTTCACACAAATAGATCACAGATCAACACATTGATGTTTGTCACGTGGTTAAAACCCTCGAGAGGGAAACAGTCCATGGCCTCAGCCAAATAGCTACTTGGAGGAATTTATTATGCAAAAGAAAGAAAGTTACATGAGCTTCTCATAATTGATCAACTAGCCAAGGACCCTCTATGATCTTTAAATAGAGATCATAGACCAATTTGGTGTTAAGCCACGGATCAATGGTAGGTATGATCTAAGAGAAGTTGAACCATCGGATCACTCTATGTCTGGAACATATCGTGACCGTCGGATTAGAATATTTACAAATGCATACTAAAGAAACACACTTTTACCTAACGGATATATTACACAAGTTGATCTTAACTAACTCCTAAGTGTCTAAATATCCTAACAGGGGGGGTTAGAAAAAATGTTGCAAGGTAAAACTGTCTTGAAAATTTCTTTAGGGGGGATCTTTAAAAAAACCCCTTTAAAAGTCATGAGAGTTGAAATTTTGGTCAAAAGTCTAATTCTCATGACTTTTAGGGGGGGTTTTCGAAAAACCCCCTTCAAAAACACTTTTAGGGGGGGTCTTTCTAACCCCCCCCCCCAAACTCCTGAGAATTGGACTTTTTATTT
>LPNX010954387.1:1047186-1077495 GCA_001517045.1 Pseudotsuga menziesii
CTCGTCCACAATCTCAATCACTTCGAAATAAACATAATTTTCTAGGCCTTCTATTTCAACAAGAACTTGAGTTAGTTGATCGATAGATAGAACCTTCGACTGCTTCTCTAATCGTAGCTAGATAAGATACCATACAATTCTTGGCTTTCCCATGCTTTCCCATGTTTGTCTAGTCAAAATGTTGACATCGGAGCCCAAGTCCAGAATAATATAATCCATATCATAGTCTCCTATTTGTGGAGTCATCCTTAATTCACGATCAATATTCAGTCTTTTCCCGATATGATTAACCCCTTCTGTTGGTCGCACCTCTTCTTGGGGTTCTTCTATCAAAGTTGTCAATTCTATGACATTATCTTTAGCTTGGATTAGTTTTAGGCAACTTTTAAATAATTTGTATAGTTTACTAACCTTTATGGTTGGTTGCTTTCAGAGTAGTTGAACAAATCTTTTAGGAATCTCCTAAAGTCGACACTTGATTTCTGTCAACGAATTCTTGTCATGTGTCCAAGAATACTTCATTTTTCTTTTGTACATTGAATGGCGCTTTCCTTTGTGTCGATGGTCACAACTGCAGTTGCCCATACAGTGGTTATTGATATGCTCCTATCGCAACACCTCCTCTTGTCATGACAACTATATGTGGCTCCTTAGTCTCAACAAAAACCTTTTGGATATTCGGATTGGGGTTCGAGTTGGGATTCTGCAGTGGATTCGGATTTCCCACATTCCTAGCCTACCACTTCGCAATCAACTGTGAACATTGCTCAACCGTATGATCAAAATATTTGCAATATGAGCATGTTGTAGTAGGACTCGTGCAGTACCTCGCAAATGTCTAGGCTGCCCACAATTATAAAATATAATTTGGCCTCTCCCGCAACCAAATACTCCTCCTTTTCCTCGGACTCGAAAATTTCCACCCCTCCTTGGTGGAGGGTATTGTTACTATGGATACTGGTTCTTGTTAGGATTTATAATCCTCCCTTGTCCATACTTAGTCTATTATATTATATTTGCCTAACTTAGGAGTCATTAATTAATATTGGGTCCACTTGGGATAATGGGGCTACTAGCACCAGTCACTAGAGTGTGGGAAAAACATATAGAGGTTAACTGCAACTGATTGCATGTTCATGCATTAGTTTATGTGCCTCTGAGACCAGTCGCTACAATTTAGGAGCCACTGGGAGTGCCACCACCAACCTCCTTCATTTTTTGGTATTTGGTAACTACTCAAGATAAGTTATGCTCCAGTTACATTCAGTTAGATGTCATCCAGTTCAGTTAGCGCCAGTATTGCATGTATGCATGTGGGTAGGTGCCTATTCTCACCTACTTCTCACCTACCTCATTAGTTTAATTGGTTTAACCGATAGTAACTGATTGAGAGACTGAATTAGACATCTGTAGTTAGACTAGTGAGCTCCGATAGTGATTTAGACACTTCTAGTTAGCTAGTCAGTCAGTATTGAGTTGGTAGATTCGAATCATATCCACATGATTCGAATTCTCCTTTATGTAACATTCATGTATACTGCAATTCTTATCTGTTTTCAGTGAAATTTGTATTGTTCAGTGTGTATTATCCATTCCATTACATTGCATAATAATTCAACAATTCAATTGCACTCATTGCTTGAATATCAATGGCACAATAATTTCACATGGTATCAAAGTCTATTTAGGCATATGACAAGTCTGTCCAATCTCCATTTTACACCAAAAGTAGTTGGGTTTCCACATAAGTCCCGCAAAGTGTACATTGCTAACTCTGGATTCGTTTAGAGAAGTCTCTGCAAGTGTGACGGACCCTGATAAAGTGTACATGTAGAGATGGAAGGCTTAATTATAACAAATTGTGAATTGGCATATAGATTTGAGATTATCAGTTCCTCTTCTTACTCCATTCACAAGATATTCAAAATGGAAATTGAAGATGATTTCATCTCTAAAGAGACAAGGTCTCTATGAGGTATCTATTGGACTTAGTAAAGAGTCTTATGAAGATGAGAATGACTGGATAAATGATGGTGATAGAGCTTTTGGAACAATATGTCTAGCCTTTTCTCCAATATTGTACTACCTTATTGATTCTGCCGAATACCCAAAGGATCTCTGGACAGAATTGGATAGAAACTTTGGCACGCACAATGAGGATCATTATAGAAATTCAAAGAGCACACCCAACACCACAAGATTTATTCATTCAAAAGTATCAGCCTCTACTCTCTCTAATTATGTTGTTCAAGATGAAGAAGAAGAATAATCTTCAACACAGTCAATTCGAATTGAAGAAAGTCTCCTTGGAGTGACTCCTTCTCCTACTGCTCCTGAATTTTATGAGATCTCTGATATCTCACCTTCTCATATATCTGATCCAGAAGAATACATTTGAATATATGTTATTGAAAAAAAACTCTCCTTACATTCTGTGCAAACATTCTCCAGTGATTGTTCTATTTCAAATAATGTGCATAGTTTACAGTGATTGCTTCAAAAAATGAAGAGGAATCTGATTTCTCTCTTTCTCTAGTGTTGTTAATGGTGTGCATAAAAGTAATATTTTGGATTTTTTGGAAATAATATCATATTGTAGTAGTGATCCATTCACTCTCATTTATCTAGAGCTTCCACAAATTCCTACATGATTGCATGCACCAATACTCAGAGTTTTGTTAAAGAAGGAGAAAATTGTGCATCTACCATATCGGATACGTTATGGACTTATTTGGATATGATATGATCTTATTTGGTTCAAGTTTTAAGATTCAAGAGCCTCCAGTAATACTTGTAGTTGTTCTCATCAATTTTGGTGTGAAAAATCAAGTACCAAAAGTCTCTTTAAAAATTGTTGCTGGGGATTTGATGTCACTTTTCTATCACGAGTTTGTTGATATTATATTTTGTGAATATTTGGATATTTTGGAAATAATATCATATTTTAGAAGTGATACATTCACTCTCATTGATCTTGAGATTCCAGGAAATTCCTACATGATTGAATGCACCAATACTCAGAGTTTTGAAGAAGGAGAAGATTGTGCATCTACCATCTCGGTGGAGCAATTGGATTTGTTCCACATTCTTGGATCTAATATGAACTTATTTGGATCTGATATGATCTTATTTGGTTCAATTTTTAAGTTTCAAGAGCCTCCAGTTATGCTTGTAGCTATTCTCATCAATTTTGGTGTGAAAAATCAAGTACCACAAGTCTCTTTCAAAATTGTTGTTTGGGATTGATGTCAGTTTTCTCTTATGAGTTTGTTGATATTATATTTTGTGGATCATTGGCTATTTTTGAATCTATATCATATCATGGAGCTCAATCATTATCTCTCCACAGTCCCAGGGCTTCTCTACCTATCTATTTGATCACATTCTCATCTCCTCACAGAACTAGTAAAGATGGAGACATTTTGCATTCGCATGGACACTCGCTCCTAACACTTGGAGCTTATTTTACCTCACATGGTTTGATGTTCAAGGCTTCCATATATCAGTTGCTTGGGCTTTCCTCACATGGTTCAAATTCTCAATCACTTTTTCTCTCTCATCGGTTGATCTTAGTTGCTCTACATGGGTCCACTTTTCATCTTGTAGTTGTCTATGTTCTTGATTTAGTTGAGTAAATTCTTCTTCTTTCGAAGAGGAACATTCCTCCATACATAATAATTTATTTTGGAGAGGTTCACATGCATAGTCTTGGGATGTTGTTGCACATAAGAACCAATGATACTGCATAGTGCTTCAAATTGCAACAAAAATTTTACAAGTTTTTTAGCTTGTTTTTACTGATTCACTGCTTATTTTGAGGGGGGGGTTCCCATGAGGTTTTCCCCATTTTCCTTGGTTTATTAAGCATAATTTTTTAATTCTTTTAGATTGTAATGGGTGACTTTTGGCCTTGTTTCCAGGGCCCACGGTTTTCCAATTAGGACTAAGGGGGGTGTTAGGATTTAGAATCCTCCCTTGTCCATACTTAGTCTATTAGATTATATTTTCCTAACTTAGGATTCATTAATTAATATTGGGTCCACTTGGTTTGTCCACTACTACTAGTCACTAGAGTATGGGAAACACATATAGAGGTTAATTGCAACTGACTGCATGTTCATGCATCAGTTTATGTGCCTCTGAGACTAATCCCTGCAATTTAGGAGCCACTGGGAGTGCCACCACCAACCTCCTCCAATTGTTGGTAGTTGGTAACTAGTCAAGCTAAGTTATGCTCTAGTTACATTTAGTTAGATGTCCTCTAGTTCAGTTAGCGCCAGTCTTAAATGGTTGCATGTGGGTAGGCACCTATTCTCACCTACTTCTCGCCCACCTCATCAATTTAATTGGTTTAACTGATTGTAATTGATTGAGAGACTGAATTAGACATATGTAGATAGACTAGTGAGCTCTGATAGTGATTTATACACTTTTAGTTATCCAGTTAGTCAGTCTTGAGTTGGTAGATTTGAATTATATCCACATGATTCGAATTCTTCTTTACGTAACATTCATGTATACTGCTGGAATTATACCGAGTAATTCTTATCTATTTTTAGTGAAATTTGTCGTGTTCAGTGTGTATTATTCATTCCATTACACTGCATAATAATTCAACAATTAAATTGCACTCATTGTTTGGGGATCAATGGAACAATAATTTCACATGGTATCAGAGCTTATTCAGGCATACAACAAGTCTGTTCAATCTCCATTGTACACCAAAAGCAACTGGGTTTCCACATAAATCCCACAAAGTGTGCATTGCTAACTCTGGATTCGTCAAGTGCCACAACATATTCCCACTAAAGTGTTTTACGGTCCCGGCAACGAAACCACTTATTACATTTCTCCTCCGGTCAACCTAGGTTCAGATCCTTAGTTGTCAATAAAGACCCAGATATCGGCCCGACAGAGGAGGGCTCAGTCGGCAACACCTGCAAAGCAGATGCAGTCTCACCCGATATATCCTTATGGGTAACTACCATAACCAAGTTTCTGTATTTAGGTGGGGATTTATACTCTCGTTGTATCTTATCACAACGCTCGAACAAAACCAGGGTTTATACTTCATTAGGTGATTTTTGAAGTAAAAAATGGGCCTCAAAACAAAAATTGTACCATTAAAATTCACTTTATAAGAACCAATAGGATTCAAGATAATGATGTCAACCATAAGGGTAAAATTTGTAAAAAACAATGGAGGGAAAAATAAAAAACTACTTTTTCTCATTGTATTTTTAACATATCTCCTTATCGCTTCACCCAAATCTCGAGTTTGGGGACTGGTTGGATGTAGCATTTAATTCTACATCCAACCCATACCCACATGACATACTTCTGAGGTACCCACGATACCAAAAAATGAAAATTTAAATAAAAAAATGTATTTTAATATGTTGGATTTAGAATTTAATTCTGCATCCAACCCATACCCACATTGCATACTTTGGAGGTACCCGTTGCACCCAAAAATGAAAATTTCAATATTAAAATATGTTTTTTTATTGAAATTTTCATTTTTGGGTGTCGTGGGTACCTCATAAGTATGCAGTGTGGGTATGGGTTGGATGCGGAATTAAATTCTGCATCCAACGAGTCCCCAAACTCAATATTTGGGTGAATCAATGAGATATGTCAAAAATACGATAAGAAAAAATAGTTTTTCTTTTTCCCCTACAAAATTTAGAACTTTTATTTTATTATTTCTCTTATGAGGCCCATTTTAGACCTCAAAACTCCCCTAATTATTACTCTTTGTCTTTTCATTAACGTGGAAACCCATCTGGGAAAAACGACAAAGGCACTTTTCATCTGGCATGAGAAATATGTTAGCACCTTTTGTCTTCCCACTCAGTTGCAGACTCTTTTCTAAGTATTCTTTACAACTTACATAGACTTCTCTCCTCTCATGCTCTTTGGTTTATGGTTTAAGCACTTATTCTCTACTTCTCCTAAAAATCGATCTACACACATCATGGATTGGTTCTCTTAGCTAAAAAACTCTCTCTTCTTCTATTCTCAACCTACTAATGACTGGAAAAACAATCAACTAACCAAACTCAGTTCTGCACATAGCTTCGGTTCGCTCTTTAATAGGATTCTACCTATCCTAATCAATCGTCTCTTTTATGTTAGAAGACAGCCTGTCATTTGTATTCTTGTACATTCAGTTACAACTGATAGTAGGCACTATCAACCAAAAATACAATGATACTTTATTAACAAAAGTGTGATTTATTCTGATTGGCTCCTTACCCAAGATCAATCGAATTGTCCTTTTCAACCACTTGACTCTTCTTTTGTCTTGGTTCCTTCAGTCATGGATACTCTTGTCGTCAATCCTTCCGTCATGGATGCTCTCACGTCGTAGCTTCTCTTTCGTCGCTGGCTACTTTCTCGTTGCAACTTCTCTTCCATCGTTGGATGTTATTCCATCACCTCTTCTCTTTCGTCGCCTCTTCTTTTGCGACCAAATTCTTTATCTTCTCGGGCTGAATTCTGGCTGTATTCTATCTAACTTGTCCTAGGGCCAACATGTAACAAAAAAAATGATCAATCACTATTTATTCCCAAATTAATTAATAGAGAAAAAAAACACTAACAAGATGTTTCACTAGTATAAAAATATATACACCAAAATAATTACCTTAATGAAGGTATGTCAATCATGAGTTTTTATCCCAACTAATTCGCCTTTCTTTGTTAGGATATTGTTTATGTTTGAAGAAAATTTAGTGGGAAATTTAATTTTCTCAATAACCTCTTTAACATCCTTGATTTGTTTCTATGTCAATAACCATGGAAGAGCGCTTATATATTGGGTGTCTCCATCGCTATTTGAATGAATCACACTTTTCATTGCATTTGGCCTCCTTAATGTCATTACAAATCTTGACATTTTTTTTTTATATCTCATTCCATCTAATATTCGCTATAAGGTCTCTGTTACATTATTCCCAATGTGCATTGTATCAAACAAATGAACAATTTCTAGATGCTCATAATAGGGGAGCCTACTGAATTGCTCAAGATAAGTGTTCATTCCTTGTGGAAGCACCTCATTATTGATGCCTTGATCATGACCTTCATTATGAAGCATAATTAAATATATTAGAACAACACTTCTCAATTAGAAAAGTGATCAAAATGCAATAAAAATATAAAATATTCCAAACATTTAATGTATATGATACATAGACAATTTGATCCATACCTTGACGAACTAAATATATTTTATATTTCTTCTTACATAGACAAGGTGTCTTTCTTCGTGGTTTTAATCTAGTCTCTTCGTTCCCATTGAAAATATGTTTTTCAATAGTTCAATACCTATGGTTCTTAGAAAGGAAGTGTCTATACTCATCAAACAACTCATTTCCTAGACTTCTTGAACGATGAGATTTCATGTGAGGACCATAAACTGGACATGCAAATTTACCCTTTGTTTGAAGACCTGCAAGAGATGTATTAATTTTTATATCAATTATTTGAAGTATGTATAATGAAGGGGGTATTTAAAAAACAGGCATGATATAAACTTTATAAAATTAAACATTATTAAAGTGCAGGGTAACGTTATTATAACATATCACATAAATGTGTTATCCTTGGGGCATCGTGAATTGCCCATACAATTATTGCATGGAATTGAAATCCCCTTTGTGCATTTGTTGGTCTAGAGATATCATACATAGTCATGTCCTTCCATAACTCTAATAACTCATCGATAAGAGGCTTGATATATGCATTCATATATTTGACCTGGTATTTACTTATTTGATTGAACATACAATACATAATTACTACATATATGAGTGAGTAAAAATATATAAGACATTATTTTAAAACATAATTGGACATATTTTAATAAACCAAAAAACTTAAGACGTAATTATGAAACAAACAATACAAATGAGATGTTACCATGTTAAAAAAGTTATTCTAAGCAAATTAATACCTAGAACAATCATTGTTAAGATTATGTGCTCCTTCTTTATTGACATCCATGGAGGAATTCTAATGTTAATAACAAAAACTAGCACCATCGAGTTAGAAGATCATAGCTCTCCAAATTGATGCACATTGTTAGTTGCCAATGAAAGCCTAATATTACGAGGTTCTTCTTTAAACTTTGGCCATATTTATTTTGTCTTCTTAAATATAGATCTATCCATAGGAATTCGAAGAACAACATCTTCACTTGTGTCCTTTGTATGGAAATTCATTAATTGTGCTATGATTTTGCACCTGACCAATTGTCGCAGACGTGGAATTATGGGAATATAACGAAGAACCTTGCGATGCACCTTTTTTATTACTTTATTGACTTGATATCTACTCTCTTCACATTTCAGGAATTTGTATTTCGATGCATGTTTTCTATAATAGATAATATCATAATTAGGAAATGCATGGATAGCTTGATACTCCATTCCAACATCTTTCATTATGGGATGCAAATCTCAGTATGTGCAAAGTAAAATATTTGACGATGGTAACATAAGTTCATCTAACAATCTACAACATAAAAAAATACTACTTGTCAATGTAAATAATATTAGTCATACATAATGCATCCAAATTTTACACATGATGATCAAGTAACATTAAAAACAAGGGAAAAAATAAACCCTTTTTCATCATTGTACTAAATGTGACAAAATATATTACATACCTTAGGAGTTGTGTGACACATGTGTTTGAAAAACCATTTACAACCTTTATGTTCGCCAACAACGATATATCAGAGAGAAGAATTGTTTCTGAGCCTTCATAAAGAGATTCACTTGCCCTCTGAAGTATAGGTATATCATAAGCACCATCAAACTGGTTTCCATCATCATTCATTCATGCATTATTAAATGTCTTCTAGATAAAATCTATTTGTCCCATAATCTTCATCTTCTTCAACTGTGTTATCGACATCATTAACTTCTTCCATAGGATCAGTATATCGATCCTCAATATTCTCTCCATGTTATTGAACATGTGCTTGTACAAAATGCACCTCTTCCTCCTCGAGCAATTCTATAGGGGACCAATCTTTACAATTACAAAGATTAAAGTAATAATAGTTTATATAATAAATTATTTAAATGATACAAACATTTAAAAATGTAATATAGGAAAACAAAGACAGAGACAAAGACACCTACAACTTATATGAGAGGGAGAAACAAAGACAACATATCAATGATGAAGCTTGTGCAATTTATCAAGATATTTAAGAACATGTTGAAAAAATCTAGGAAAAATGTTACTTTTCTTGACATGTAGGAGGATATACACTTTCTGAGATATATAGTCACAATAACTATATTATATTAGATACCCCATATTATCATCCCCTGTGTATATAACAGTTGCACGTCTAAGGGATTCATGACATGAAATAATTGTAATGAACCTTTCCTTATCTTAATTTTGCAAATTCTCAAAGAAGTGAAGAGATATAGTGAAAGAAAAATTATTTCCACTGTCTAGCAATCTAATTATGGGATTTTGATGATTTAGTGCAATACAAATTGGTAATTGGAACAACCACCTAGGTCCCAGTAATTTTGGGGGTATAAGTCTAACCATTTACACTCCTTGGTAATTTCTTCGAGTCTAGAGAAAAATATGAAATGGACCCTAGAATAAAGAAAACCACGTATGGGTTTAAATATTCCTCCGCCAATTCTTTGAGTTTTCACTTTGACTTAAGCTATACCTCCTCCTACCATCGACCACCTTTTACAAAGAATTTTACTAAAGTGACTAGCCACACTATGCACTTATCCTCGCTTCAGAAATTGATTTGTATTCAACCATTACGTGAATAAGGGTAGACGAAACCTTACTAATCTACTTAGAATTTCAACCCCACGACCTCATTTTTCATGTCTATTAATTAAAGCAAGGTATTTTTTTCTAAGAACTCCAAATCCATCTCTTCCACGCTAGATACCTAGCGAGGAACCATTGTACTATGCCTAATAATTTAGAAGAATAAATATTTTAACTTGTAATATGAATATATGACAACTCCGATTAAGAAATTATGGCCCCAACATAGTCCTTTTCCAAACCACCCATCTCTTGGCATAACCAAAATATTTCGTAAGTGGGACTCAGAATAAATTTCCCTTTTTGTCATTTTTCTATGTAGGGAGGATGATTACATGGTGAATGATACAATGATGGTCATCCTAGGACTTTTCCATGGCCCTCCTGATTAGGTCCTTAGTTTCAAATATGTTGAAGTCGTCACTTGGGATATGAATACAAAATGATTGATTTCTAGATTGATAAACTAACTTGCTTTCCCTCTTACTTGGTTTAACTATACATATTTTACCAAGAACCCTCTATCCCACCTAGGGTTAGAGTGGATAAAACATGAATGGAAATCCAATAGGTGAGTTAGCATGTTACCTTGGGTGAAGAAGGATATTTAGAATTCCACTCATACATGCGTTATCAAAAACATCATGTATGTGGTTTTTTCTATCATTAATGATAAGAAACCACAAAGGATGCTTACAAAAATAAATCCCTACCTTTAGGTAGTTACTTAGATCAAAATAGGATAGTGGTTCCTAAGAGAATATTTATGTCTTATTCGAATTTATGGATCAAATCTATCTCCCTATAGGCTACCAATTTACCTTGATCCTATCATTTTGGTATTGGATACGTGAAGAAACTTTCTTGGGTAGATGATAGGTACTACTAGGAAATAAAGAAGAAAGGTTACTATTACCTACCTTATTTCCACGGGAGGTTATGCATTTACAACCCCCAAAAATACTGAAGAGGTAGCTAAAATCATAGACACCATAAATTTCCCATTAGATATGAATAGGAAGAATTATCTTTTCTTCGTCATTCCTAGCTGTGGGAAACAAGACCATAGGCCACAAGGACCATAAGAGTAGGATTGAAGGAAAAAATTAATTGGCCAACATAGGATCCTGGTTAGTGGTAAAGGCCATTAATATGGCTAAACAAAAATACCTAGAAGAGGCTACAAAAAATGCCTTCCTTGCCCCATAAATGGAGAAGCAAGATGGGTCTTCTTATTACACATTTTGCAGAAAGTAGGGTATAGTACTTATGGATAGTGATAAAAAATTTGTGGCACTACCACAGAATATGAGAGCATAGACGGTGGCATACAATTACTTTGGAAAGCATAAGAGTGATTCCTTGTGGTTGATGTGGAGACACCTACAATAGAAAAATGAACCCAATGGATACACTCCTAAGGATGCTAAGTTGTCCAAAATATATGATGATTTTCATGAGAAAAATGAAGATGAGTAGGATCTAGCAAGAAATATTTTACCCACGTTGAGGGGAGGAACAAACAAAGGGAAGTATTATATCCCAATTAATAAATAAAGGAAAAAGTGGGGATAGACACACACAAGAGGCTTCCAAATGGATAAGGAGGTAATGTTTAAAGGCATATATGGGTTGGGAATGCATGAGTGGGTCCTTGGAAATATACAAAAATATAATAAATGGATAAATACCTAGGGTTTGGAACCACTAAAATAACCCCTATGAATAGGAAACAAGACCTTTGATCCTCATTTTCAATTTCCATAGAGAAAGAATAGAATTTCAAAACATGATGGTAGAGTAAGGAAAAGAGACTCATATCCCTAATCATGTAATTTCAGAGGTTCCCAACAATATATCAGTAGGACAACATGGTAGTGAACCTCCTTCCTCAATTATAGAAATCCCCACAAAAATCCAACAAGGATATGTTGTTTTATCCCATAAGAAGGAAATCCCATGAAAGTAGGACAAGAATAAGATAAAGACTCCTTTGATGTTAATTATAACAATAAGATGGAGGAGGAAAAGGAGAAGATTAAGGAAGAAGAAAAGGAGAACAAGGGAAGAATGACGACGGAGAGAAAAAGTGTGAACAATAAGACAAAGAATAGGAGGAGGAAAAAAAGTAAAGGAAAATGGAGGATGGATATGTGGAAAAAATAGAGGTAAATAAATCCAAAACATTCCAAATAAAAGGAGAGTCGGAGTAAGGGGGTGGGGAGCAAAGAATTTACCTAAAGATCCTATATATCTTGAGGATTTTGGAGCCTCCTCTCATCCACCTCCAACAACTATAGACAATACAATATTCTCTCCCTTGGTGTATCGAGAGGGAATCCCAACACACATAGCACTATTCCTTCACATGCATCCAACCCTTTATCCTCCTTGTTTGGCCATGTCCAACCTCTTCTATCAATTGATCCCCTTACTTTAATTATTAAAGATAAGGATATGATAATAACTTGGAATAATTATATGGATTCACAAGAGTATTTAGATACTCTTCCATGCCCTAGAATTTACCTATATATGATGGGAAAAGTGGGCCATTTACAATGACTACTTTAGAGCCATTGATGCTTAAACCTGCATATGAGATGCAAACCAAATATTGGAGGGTTGCATAAGCAATCATTTGCAATTATCAATTACCTCCTTTGGATAACATTAAAATGGAATAGAAAACAAATATATCAATATATAACAAGCACCACCAAGATACCAAGGAGAATTAAACTCTAAGGTACAAATCAAGCTCCATTAATTCATAAAATATATTTTTAATAGTGATAATGAAAGAACTAGTCACATAAAGGAAGATCTTTGAGAACATTGGGAGATATCCATAACGAGTCAAGTAAATTGTCTCCCTGTAAAAAAAAGTAGGGGGAGATATAAATATTAAAAAATTCTCACACTTCAATAACTATCTCCCTTGTTCAGTAGATAATGGAGGAAAAATAAAATCTTATAGAGGAATTTAATTTCATGAATAGTGAAACCTCTCAACTTAATATTGAGAACCAATAATTAAATAAGCAATGGAACTCATTGGAAGTGACTAAGGCATATGATGTTACATTTATAACCCAACTAGATGAGTCCTAAGAAGATATCAAGGTCTTAAATATCAAAGCTTCCACATCAAATAATTTTGAGGCAACCCCTCCCACCATCCTTACATCATATGTGGGTGACTTTGACACTCCTAGGTTACAAAAACAAAATGAGTTGCTAAAAGTTGTGATATATTGGAAGGATAAATATTAGAAGGTCATTGATCATGTTGTTGATTCATAATACTTAGAAGCCAAGATAAAACAATATCTAAAGAAGCATGATCAAAAGTTAGATGAGGCCCTAAATAATTTGGAAAATGTGAAAGAAGAACTGGCTAGTAACAATGAGGACAAGCACATGTGGAAAGCCAAGAATGAAAATTTTTAAAACATTCCAAGATGAAGAAAAATATACATGCTATCATGAGCACTATATGGAGCAATAGTATTGAATATGTGACCAAGATTAGATAAAACATGCATTATTCAGTGAATTTGAAAATATCTATACACAATGTATTACATGATATTTAGATGATATACATGCTATTGTGGAGCAAAAATCATAGTATGATGTTGTCTTGGGAAAATTCATAAATAGGGTACCCCCTTGGGGGGTGTAGCTCTTAAGGGTTAAAGACAAGAGAAATTTTCCCATAGATGTTGATGTGTATTCCTTAAAGATATGAATTTGGATTGTTTCCAATGAAAAGTCCATAGCTGCTCAAGTCACCATAAATGTGTTCATGTATTATATATCATGAATCATGGTGTCTTGAGTCCTATATACCCCTTGGGATGATCAATTGTGATCACACTCCCCCAAAAAATATGTTGAGATATTAATGGTGGCAAGATCCAATGTCTCCGTAGTAGAATATAAAGGGTTCATACCTTCAAAAACTAAAATCATGAGGTAGATTCAACACATAGGGATGGTCTATACCGTACTCATGTGGATGATCCACTCCTTCATTTCGATCAACCACTCACATAAGATTGAGCTAAATAGTTCGCTCCAATTTTTGAAGGGTGGGAAGACCATCCAAACATACATGTGGAAAAGGATATTAGTTGTGTATGATTACTTGGTAGGGTTCCCACGGAAGGAGGTGCCACAACTTATATGTCCCCTTACACAATCTATACCGAGGAAAATAATTCCACCCGAACTAGCAATCTCCAATAAACAATGGTTGTTAGGGAAAATGGGACCACCAACTCAACATTTAAATGGTATCACTTCTAAATCATAAAAGGGGAAAAATATAGAAATATAATTGTTTTTTGTTACACCCATTATGTCCTCCCCTAATTCTGGGATGTTAGTGAGGGATTAACCTAATAGCCTAACTAATTCCCTACAAATATAGGATTAGGTGGCATGCTTATGAAGCTAGGCTAAGTCTACAAAGGTGGGATATAAAATAAATGATCAAGAGTTTTTATATTGTTATGCTATTAGAATTTGAGAGATCAAAGATCCATATTGTAATACTGGGATTTTTTTAGAGGGATCTACCACATTGCTCCCAATTGTGAAAAAGCAAACTGACTAGGCCCAAGACTAGGATTTGTTTGGGTCCCCATAAGTGACATTATTATATCCTCTTCCTTATTCTAAGTACATATAAAGGGTATGAATTGAAGATATCAATGGTTTTTTTTTACATGTGTAACATGATGAAAATGGTCCCCATGCTACAAAATATATACTCCATTGGTGAATAAATATGGGTGTTTATCCACAATGGAAGATGCATTGCCTCTCAACATATTTTCATTTCCAAGATAAAGGGGAATAGGATTTGCAATTTCCTCTCTATGTACCACAAAATGGTTCCCAACACCTTTGAGATAATACTATTCAAGTCTAGATTGAATTTCTAATTTTACCTCATTTGCATTTAAAGATTCTTCCAGCTCCTTGCAAATTTCCTTTGCAAGTATTTTGGTAGTCTCTTCATCTATTATTTTGGTAGTATCTTCATCCATATTCTTTAATTTAACATCTTTTACTTTTTTTTCATATTCTTATCATTGTTAAGAATTTATTGATTGTGCTAATGCAACTTTTTGATTTCATTATATTTATTTTCATTTATTTCCTTACCTCGTCATTTTCCAACTTTCCTTTGTTACTCTTTTTCTGCATCAGTGTATGAAACTTCTTAAATTGTGCTTCATTAAGGGTTTGTATCTTGGACAACTCATCACCCTTCTTCTTGAGTTCTTCTTTTGCTTCTTTTCAATCATCTTGATTTTTATGCATTTCCTTCATTTTTGTATCATTTATACATCTATCAGCAAAAAAAATCAAACCCTTCCCACTTACATCCTTCGGTATCCTTATCTAGACTATGCCACCAATCCCTAGATTTTCATTCCAAATACCTTCTTTCAAACATAGGACTCAAATTTTCTTTCTTTACAAGACTAAAACATTCCACATAATATATTTCATCTCCATCTGCATCTCCTTTAAATATAGGTATTATTATTAATTCTTAATTGAGGGTCGACCAAAACCATTGAATCCCAGGCCCAATATATTAACAATTATTGTACTAATTAATTATTACTAATTTTCGAATATATTCTCCTATGTTTTCTCTCCCCAATGATTTTTGAAGCACCTAAATTAGACATTCCAATCAAAAGTTTTCATAATTTCATGATAAGATACCCTTTAGAACCTTGATTTGGAGGCTATCTTGATTGTTGAACTTTCTCCTAATGTATGACTAATATTTTAGTCTCTCTGAATATAAGTTTTCATCCTACACACGTCTTCTTTGCAATGTCATAGGTTTTACCAAAATTCTCAAGCAAAGGTTATGATAAATTTCCCAAATTTCCTAAGGTTATTTCACTTTTATCAAAGCAACCTTGGTTATATATTTTAAATTAAAGCCTATTTATGAGGACGAAGTTTGATGTAATAATTTCACCCAAAATAACGAAAAATTAAATAAATACAGGGTTCCACTATTACTATTATATATTATATATGGCTCATGTAATAATTATATATTAGTTAATATATTATAAATTGGTTAAGGATTACATAAAAGATGGATGGGTATATTAGTTTTGATATTAGTAAATATTATATATTAGTTAAAAGTTATTGGACATGGTTATTATAAAATATTAATTATAATATAATACTATTATATATTAGTTGTAATATTAAAGGCTATTAATATTATATATTAGTTAAAGTTATTGGATCAAACTTCTGACTGTTATTATAAAATATTAATTATAATATAATATTATAATATATTAGTTATAATATTAATTACTATTACTATTATATAATATATATTGATCACGTATTACCTAAAAATGGATGTGTATATCACTTATGATATTAGTTACTATTATATATTATATATCAATTATGATATTAGTAAAACATTGTTTGACCAACTTCTCATCGTGTTATTTTTACTATTATATATTATATATGGGTCAAGGTTTACTTGAGATCAATTGAAAGCAATTAGCATGTTAATTTCATTATCAATACCAAGATAATTTATGGCACCTTAGGGTAAACAAATTATATTATTAAAAATTACACCAATCCCCATATTATATAATAAAAGAGTGTTTAAGACCTATACAGTGTTTGAATTTTAAATCAATTTGATTGGATAATACATGATGACATGGAATTTGATTTATGGCTAAAAGGCCCATTTTTCATCCAAAATTCTTCTAATGGTAGATGTGAAGCACAATTCCAAATTAGATAGGAGATATGACATACCCAATAGCTTCTTAAAGAATATGAAAGCCTCCTCCAAACACCCCAATACATTCATATATCCAAATCACATGTTCCTCTCAATAATGACTACATGGCCTCTATATATACATATTTACTCATTGCACAGGTGGGCCCTTAATTGGGATAAGCATTATGACATATATAGTTACTTCATTACATATACATTGAACCCCACATATGTCCCCCTTTAGGTCATATCATATACATTTAACCCCATATATCGTCTCCTTGGGTCATAACATAATACCATCATTAAAAATGCTTTGTCCTCAAAGAGGATTGTCTAATATATCAAATGTACTTATCAATGTGCTATAAAGTATTTTAGTGAAACTATGAACTAGTTAGTTGATTATACGAACTTGGATTGGCCTAGAGATGGACATGACAAGAAGTCAATTTTTGGTTGTTTCACCTTGGCTATAGACCCATAGTATTGTCATGTAAAAATGAAAAGGTGGTCTCTCTTTCAACCACGCAATTTTAATATAGAGGTATAGTTAATATAGCATAGAGACAATATGGATTCACAATATAATGGGCGTCCTTGGATTTCCCCTTGTGAATTCCACTATAGTGTATTGTGACAATCAAAGTGCACTCCAAGTAGCTAAGAACCCTATTGTTCAAAGTAAGATGGAGCATGTGGAGCTTCATGCTCATTATTTGAGGGAGTGACTACATGACACTCTTGTGTCTCTTTTTTATTACATGATAAATTATCAAATCATTGCTATTTTTGTGAAGCCTTTAACATAATCTAAGTTTGGGAAACTTCGAGCTATGATCGGGGTACAAGACACTAATGATTATTGTTAGAATATAATGTTTATTATGTAATAAAGTCAATCTGAATTTAGATTGGTCTAATATTCACTTTATGTGTGAAGTAGTTTATCCCACATTCATAAATGGAATTAAATTGCTCATTGAACATTAGTATATAATGAGTTGAACTCCAATATAATACATGCACTAGTTACTCATAATACAATCATGTGTTATTTTGTGTATCTCTTGTGTGATTAGGGTTTCTAGGTATTCGTAACATGGTAGAATAGCATAAGAGAACCTAGGGCTTATCCTGCATTGAAAGAGATGATATAGAGAACCAGAAAGGTGAGATTAGTCTTATGGGATTGAAGCCACTCACCATATATTTTGTCATAACCGATCCAGTTCTCAAACGTATCTTAGTGATTGTGCAAAATCAGGAATTCCATATAGATTTAATTGATCTTAGTTGCCATACAAAATAGTAACGCAACCACTATACGATTTAAATTGATCTAGATGTTATACACCACTTACATCATTTGTTGTATTATTTTGTTGAATGGACTGCATCATTCATGGTGTTGTTGTACAATCTGTATAGCCTGATTTGACATTTGGACTACTTGATTTGACTAATTAATGATGTCGTACAATCATTACAGCTTAATTTTATGTTTGTATAACTCGATTTGACTGCCTAATGATTTTGTACAACTCATACAAGTTCTTTAGTTGCTAATTAATTTTTTAGTAGATCCGATAAAATATTCATTATATTTTGATTATGATGGAAAAATTTCAGCATGCATGTTTTCGCTATTAGGATACAATGTCTTGTTATTCTACTTGACATACCCAAAGGGATATCTATATATTTATTGCATGATTGTGGAAAAATAGTATGTGTGAGTATATATGAGAAAGAAGATTCCAAGGCCATTCTACTAAACAATCTTCCTTCTTAATACAATAATGTAATATATACTCTGAGACAAGTACCTTCTGAAACCTTAGAAGATATGATTTCTGCTATTTTAGCTAAAGAAAAGAGAACCACTACAGGAGAATGAAGTTTATTCTCTACTTGAGATGGCATTTTACTAGAGGCACAATTTGAGTATACCAACCAAAGAAACGGGGATATAGAATGCTACTATTGCAATAAAGTAGGTCATACAACTTGGAGCTGTAAATTTCAAGCCAATAACATCCTCAAGGGTAAATTCAAAGACAAATATCATTCATATACATCAAGCATTATGGAAGAACCACCAAATGATGAGAGTGGAGATAATATTACTAAAGAAAGGGCCTTCTATGCATTTTATGAAGTCTACGCTTTGAAGACAAGATGGGATCATATCAAGATACAACTTAGCATGGATAGTTTCCATGGTTAGTTTGAGAGTTTGTGGATATTAGGAATTATTCAAGAGACAAGCATGTGAATTGTTGTCGTGATTTAATTTAGCAGGTTCATAATTTGGGTGTTCAGAGATGTGGAATCTAGGAACTAGGGAATTCAACATAGGAGTCACACCTTCATGAGGGGTAGGAGGTAGGTTGATGGAGAGCTACTTGATGCAAAAAATAGTTTCAAAGAAAAAGCTTCCAAAGAATGATTTTGGTTCTAATGTTTTAGTTTTCCAGTTAGTGTGTTTCATATCTAGTTAGCATGTTTTTCTTTCAGTATTGTATGTTAGATTTTCATAACTTTAGCAGTATACTTTCATTATTCATTTTATCCCGCAATCATAACATTATTTCATTTTCAATGTAAGTAAAAACAAGGATCACTAAAAGATATCCATGCATAGGAGACATGAAGAGACACAAAGATTTATCCTGGGAAACCCAAACGGGAGAAAACCCAACAAAATTTTATCATAATAAATAATCAATCCAACACAAGAACAATATCAATCACGAATAGTATTCCTTAACACAAGAATGTTCTCATCTTCCATAAGAACCCCGAGAGAGATAAGCTAATAAGATAACCCCAAAAAAAATCACTTGCTCTTCACGTGTCCTCCTTGAGAAGTGTGTACCACTTGAGAGAGAGATGTATGTTGTGTATGCTAAAAATGAACTGTGGAGGCACTTATTTATATTCTTCTTTTCACTAGAAGTTTCCACAATTACGTTGGCTTGTATTTTTATTTTATCTTTATTTTATCTTTTATTTATCTTCCAAGTCGGCTTGTCATTTTGTATTCTATGATCAATTTACCCCTTTCATTTGGGTAGATGTTCTCTTCATTGTTTTCCACTTTCTCTAGGACTTCTTAAGAATATTTTTTGATGCTACATTAACATCAACACTTCCTCTTAAGGAGGAAGATATTCTTCTTCAACATTGCTTGTCTTCTAGAAGTTATTCTTCAATGTTCTTTAGAACTTCTTCAATGGGTTGTATTGACTTCTTTGGATATTTTTTCATCATAGAAAAGTTCCTCATTGGAGACTATTCCTCAATGGAACCATCCCTTACAGGGATACACTCCTCAAAGGAGTTAGGCACAAGTCGTGGCTTATGCCCCATCAACAACCATACTAGTCATCAATATCCCTTCCTAAGGAAAGGAATCTCCACCACTCCATGTCTTTCATGGATATATGCAAACATCACTTTGGACAAAGACTTGGTAAGGAAATCTGCAATCTATTTTTCTATTGAGATATACTGGAGCTTTATTGCTCCCTTCTGAACTATATCTCTGGTGTAGTGATATTGAATAGCAATATGTTTGGACCTGTCATGGAACATAGGGTTCTCCGAGAGCTTGACAAAGCTTTGTTTTTCAAAAAATGTCATGATCACATCAAGTTCATGACCATACGAATATGGAAGCAGCTTCCAAATTCATATTTATTCATTATTACCTGCACTAGTTGTGATGTGCTCTGCATCGACTATACCAATTGCCATAGAAGTCTGTTTCTTTCTAAACCAAGAAACCATAGCTGATCCCAAGCTAAAAAAACACCCAAAGGTGCTCTTTTTGTCAAATGCACTCTCATCCCAATATGAATATGTGAATCCCACTAGCTTCACTCCATCACCTGAGGTATATCTCAACCCATACCCAACTGCACCGCAAAGATATCTCAGAACTTGCTTAGATGCTACCCAATGTACGTGTCTCATATCGACCATGTGTTGACTCAATGTGTTCACTACATAACATATATTTGGCTCGGTATTAACTGGGTACAATAAGGCACCAATCAACTCGAGGTACATGATCGGATCCACTAAATATGAAGGTATATCAAAATCATGTAACTTCTTAATATTTTCTTCCATGGGTGAAACCATGGATTTACAGTCCAACATACCATATATGTGCAAGATATCAATGGTATACTTCCCGTGTCGTAAGGAATATTTGATCAGGTCCTTGCCACGCCTCTAAATCTAGGAAATAATGCATCAATCCCAGGTATTTTATCTCAAATTCATTATTCAACTCCATCTTGCACATGAAAATCAAACTCTCATCCCCTGGAGAAAATGCTTCAACATAATCTATTAATTATTCCTGAGAGAAGCCTCAGGAATGATGCTACCATCTGCATAATGCATGATTTTGAATATCTAATCCTCTAGGACTAAAAATAGAGAGCATATTAACTCTACTCTTTGGCACAAGTAATGTTGAAACCACTTCTATAATATTCCATGACTTCAACCAAAATCCAATTGTTCCTCATAATCAACTAAATAATGAACCTCTATAGTAGATAGATTGAAATTCATTGGATCCTTCTACTCTCAATAGTCAATCTCTATATGAGATCCTCTAGACCAAAGGTCATGTGTCCACATATGACTGAATGTACTAGATCCACGTATAGTTTTTTTTGAATAGTCATCTCGTGTTCTTTAATCATCACATCTAATTTAGATGCTCCCTCTATCACGGAAGCCATCCTGCTACTGTATATAGATCCTGAGCTGAGAGTCATGCTCCTATAAGATTCTTGCTTCAGATCATATTGCTCTCTCTTGAACACTAAACATAAATGGGATATACATATCCATCACTTTTCCTTCAGAACAAGTCTTGTTATCCTCCTCATGTAGGGCATAGTATATGGTATTTCCTTACAATTCAAATTCAGTGAGATTGTTAGCAACATTGCATGATCATGAAATTCAATTATATTAACATTTCAATGCAATAGAAATAGTTCACACAGTTAGGTAAGCATATTATCCAATGCTTCAACACAACACCCATCCATTCATGGAATGTTATGTAGAACTATAGGATACTTACTCAATCATAACATGCACTACATGAGCTTATTGTTCGTCAATAAAAGAAAACTATATCATATGCTCATCATGCTACACTATAACATACTTCTTGATTCTAGGAATACATATCTGCATTCAATTGTAATGAAAAATATGCTCAAAAACATTCAAATCTGAGTTACAAGAGAAATTAATAATACAAATACTTATCTTTTATTGTTTTGTGGCCCCCCTCTTGATCTTTGCCTCCTTGCAAGGATTACTGGAGTCCTTAGATCTTTATCTTGGAATCTCACTCCAACCTAAATTTTCATACATCGCCAATAACAATCTCCTCATCTAGAGATAATGCAATAATTGGTGCACTAAAGGAAATACTATTTTTATGGTCATCATCTTCTGCATTCCTTGACTTCTTTGGTGTAGTCCCTTCATCAACATTAGTGGTAGAGTCTTGTTGCTTGTCTTTTCTTTTCTTCCAACATTCTTAAGCAAAGTGGCCTAGCTTGCCACAATTGAAACATTTGAGGTTGGATTTATCCTTCTTGATATTTGGATTTTGAACTGACTTGATGTCCTTCTTGCCCTTGTTACACTTCCCTTTCTTCTTTCCAATTTTGGATGCAAGGTCTAGTTCTTCTTCCTTTTCCTTTAAGGTAGAGGCAATCTCCCTTGTTTCCTCTTGGATACATTCTGACCAAAATAAATCAAAGGTAGGTAATTGACCATGAGCACATATCCCTTTCAAAAATGGATTCCATTCTGAAGGAATTCCACCCATAGATGTAAACACAGGATCTCTTTCTGGGAAACTTTCATTAACAGTTTCCAGTTGAACTTTGATCTAAACAATCTTCAAGAAATAAGAAAAAAATGAGTCATCCTTTAACAACTTCACTTCATGAAGTTGATCTTTTAGGGCTCAAATTTTGCTAGGATTCTCATTCTCATATAGATTCGTTAAGGAATCATACATCTTATTAGCAGTGTCTTGTATTGCAATAAGAGGAACAAGATGATCTTTCATTGAGTCCATCAAAATCCTCATGGTTGTGCTTTCATTATTTTTTAATCTTGATTTCTCTCGGGCTCCCTCTAGCTCTGGAATATTTCTGAGTATATGATCCTTGAGATGATGTTCATTTAGGAGAATGAGCATATTACTCTTCCAATAGTTGAACTTTGAAACTCCCTCCAATATGTCTTCTACTCTGAGACCAACAACCATCTTGACTAAAGATATGAGATGAAATCTGTTGCGGAAACCCTAGTAGGAGCTACGTCAAAATTGAAGTTTGGCACTTTAGAAATATGTTTCCACAGATGAATGCAGCCTCCTAGGGAAGTTTGAATGGAACTCCTCCTCTTTTAAATCTATGGGCATAACATTTCAAAAATTAAAACCCTAATTTCCTAATTCCATAAGAAATTAGGTCAAAAATGAAAATTATTGGATCTAAAATTTGCTTCTACAGATAGATGCGCCCTCCTATGGAGAGTTGGAGAATGTTAGGTTTGAACCCAATTAGTGGACATAAAGTACTAAAACATGGATCCCTATAACATTTAAGTGAAAACTGAAAGTTCACCAAATTGGATTTTGCATCCACAGAAGGATGTTCTCTCCTGGGAAGAGTTGCACAAGTTCTCTTTTCAAGTTGATCTATGGATAAACGAGTTCAACCTTGGATGCCCTAGTTTACCGATTAAGGCAGCAACATTCTCTAGCAATGGCATCTATTCAGAATCGCTTTGATACCATGTTAGATTTTCATAACTTTAGCAGTATAATTTCATTACTTATTTCACCCCACAATCATAGCATTGTTTCATTTTCAATGTAAGTAAAAACAAGGATCACTGAAAGATATCCATGCACAAGAGACACAAAGGTTTATCCTGGGAAACCCAAATGGGAGAAAACCCAACAAACTTTTATCAAAAGAAATAATCAATTCAATTCAAGAACAATACTAATCATGAAGATTAAGCCTTAGCACAAGAACATGCTCTTCTTCCACAAGAAACCTGAGAGAGATAATATAATAAGATAACCCCAAAATTTTCTTCACTTAATCTTCACTTGTCCTACTTGAGAAGTGTGCACCACTTGAGAGAGAGACATGTGTTGTGTATGCTCAAAATGAAGTGTGGAAGCACTTTATTTATATTCTTCTTTTGACTAGAAGTTTCCACAATTAGGTCGAATTGTATTTTTATTTATTCTTTATTTTATTTTTTATTTATCTTCCAAGCTAACTTGTCATTTTGTCTTCTTGGGTCAATTTACCCCTCTCATTGGGGTATATGTTCTCTTCATTGATTTCCACTTTCTCTGGGACTTCTTAAGAATATTTTTCGATGCTGCATTAACATCAACACACCTTCAAAGAGAGTGTTAAAATATGAGGATTATTGTGTAATAAAGTCAATTTGACGTTAGATTGGTCTAATGTTCACTTTGTGTAAAGTAGCTTATCCCCAATTCATAAGTGGAATTAACTTGCTTAGTGAACATTATTATAAATGTAATTTAACGCCATTGTAATACATACACTAGTTACTCATAACACGATCATTTTTTATTTTGTGTATTTATCATATGATTAGGATTTATGGGTTTCTGTAACAATTATTAGGCGGTGTACAAAGATAATTTCACCCCTTGAATATTTAGAGAGTTTTCATGATGGGTGGGTTTAGAATTGTAGGTTCATCACCCTTTCTATCTATTGGATACAATTAATGGAAGTTGGAAGGTTAATTAGGATATTTGATTACGAGGTGATTTCAACAAAGGCAATCGACCTGTGAACAAGTTGAGGTAGAAAATTGGGAACCTAGTTGTGCCCTAGGCAATCGAAGTTTAATATGTAGACATCATTATAAAGAAGTGAATTTATTTATATTTATGATTATATATATACAACAGGTGTGGGCCCTGCTATTCGCCGGAATCAAGGGGTTGACGGAATCGAACCAAGGTGGGATAGGAAACAAAGTCCCTCCCAACCACTACACCGTCCCCTCGGGACTAGTTATGATTTTATATATAGATGGTCCTATGTATCGATATATAATATGGAGGTTTATGCTCACTTGTGCTTCGATATTATACCAATGTCTTGAAACACCACCTCTTCTTGGAATTCATAAATCTTCAATTTTGACATTGTTTGGTTCTCCAACATCATCTATATAAGAAGATCCCAAAGAGCACAATATAATATATTCATCGAGTATGTATTGAATAAAGCTAAAGCCTTGCCAATAAATAGGTTTATGGATTACCCCTAAGACTTCAAAGGGTTGGACCATCGTAATAACAACTAAAGTGGCTAACCATAAATGAAGCAATGGTCAAACGATCCCAAAGGTTTGATAAACCCTTCAAGGAGGGTTTATATCTGATACTCTCACAACAAAATCCCTATTAAGGCCACAATATTTATGAATTTTTCAAAAAAAAATTGAACAAAAATTTCAGTGTAACTTGAACTCAAAAAAAATCTCAAAATATTATGCTATTTGAAAACAAATTAATCCAAATTAGACGTAAATTGACAAGAATGTCAAAGTTTGCAAAATTGTTGTTTTAAGTGTGTTCCTACTAAAACCACACCTACACATTTGGGTTTCTCACTCAATTATTAGAAGAATATATCGAGATTGGATTACCCATAGGTAAATTCATAATCTTAGCTTGTATTGATATATCATATGCTTTATTAGGATTTGTAATGGAATTCTTATGAGTATTTCAAATCATGCCCGAACATGTTTTTTTTGGGCCAATAAATGTTTCGCACTATAGATATAATAACAATTTATAGTATACTTAATTTGAATCTAGAACAATGTCATAAAAAATTCATGGCTACGAATATAATATATTATTTCATATGCCTGGGCAAATTGGTTTCTCTAAAACTATTATTTTCAAAATAAATATGACCAAAGAGTTAAAACTATTCTAGTGAAATTCATTTAGCAAGAGAGGAGATAATGTTGATTATGAAATTAATCAATTTATGAATATGAGTGTCATAAGGAGATGCATATTCTACAAGAGATACAATATGAGACTTCACACATTGCTAGGGAATTATGATATCAATGATTCAACCTGTCATTAGTCCTAAATGGGAAAGGTCTATAATGTGAGGGAGGAGTAGAAGACATAGTGTTAGAAACAAAATATCCACCTCTATAATCAATCTCCTTCTAAATATCAACATAATGCTAAGGGCATAAACATGTCGAGGATCCTATTGGGAAATTACCAAACATCACTATGGCCTTGAGGTAACAAATCTCGAGAAGAGGGGGAATGTAGCAATGCCAATTCTATGGTGTGTAGTAAATAGTATCAACTTTGAAAACTAGGAGGCAGTCTATTTAGCTCCCCGTGTTATAATCAAAACATTTTAGGCAAAAAGGAATATTGTGTTACATCGGTTATTCATGGTCAACTAGTCAATAAAGACCAATTTTAGTGGTTATGCTCATTTATGTTTAAGATTGGTAGTGGGATTTGAGAAAGGTTTGAGACAACTTATTAAGGGTGAGGACTTGTTGTGTATATAACGACATTTTTACAAGGTATTGGACTCTATGTAAATGAGCTAGTTTGTGTGCATGCTCATAATAATGTACTAATGTTCTATCACAAAGCATTATTGTTTCACATTTCAATATAAATAAAAAGACCACTTGTATATAATAATGACCTAATCTTCATGGTTCGTTCAATTCTACTTTTATTGCCCTTATTTCTAAAAAGGATCAACCTACAAGTTTTGAGGACTTCAGGCCCATCTCACTGTGCAATTGCATTTATAAGATCGTCGCTAAGGTAATTGCAAGGAGACTCAAATCTGTTTTGTCTCATCATATTTCTAGTGAGCAATTTGGGTTTCTGGAGGGACGTCAAATTCATGAGGCTATTGGAGTTGCACAGGAAGGTCTGCATACACTGAAAGTTCAGAAACAGAAAGGTGCTATGATCAAGATTGATCTCTCAAAGGCATACGATAGGGTCAGTTGGCTTTACCTTAGGTTGCTGCTTACACACCTGGGCTTCTGTTATGAATTTGTTAGATGGATTATGTCTTGCATCAGCTCGGTGAGTTTTTCCGTCCTTATTAATGGAGTTGCTAGTCCTTTTTTCCACGCTAGTCGGGGCCTTAGACAAGGGTGTCCACTCTCTCCCCTTTTGTTTCTTCTTGTAGCTGAAGGTCTCAGTCGTTTCATATTGGATTCAAAAGCGGAAGGGTCATTTAGTGGCATTGCAATTTCCCAGGTACTGTATATCACGCACCTCCTTTTTGTTGATGATATTTTGATTTTCACTAATGGATCGCGACAGGATATA
This sequence comes from Pseudotsuga menziesii, assembly GCA_001517045.1. Lineage (NCBI taxonomy): Eukaryota > Viridiplantae > Streptophyta > Pinopsida > Pinales > Pinaceae > Pseudotsuga > Pseudotsuga menziesii. Next base: position 1,074,300 of record LPNX010954387.1, read on the forward strand.
GATAAGGTGGTTGAAGGACTATTACTGCTACAAGCTGTTGCGGGCGTGGTGGTTAATATTGATAAATCCACTATTTCATGCTCGAATTTATCTGAGCAAGAGACACATGGAATAGCTATTCGGGTGCCCTATAGAATTATGGATCTGAATGAAGGGATAAAGTATCTAGGGTTTTTCTTAAAACCAAACTCTTATCTGAAGGCAGATTGGCATTGGTTACTCTCAAAGCTGGAAAAACGTCTTAAAAGCTGGACTCAAAAATGGCTCTCGCGGGCTGGAAGGCTGGTTTTGGTAAAATCTGTATTGGAAGCGATACCTGTCTACTGGATGTCGCTTGCTTAGTTACCTAAGGGGATTCTTGAACAGATTCGCAGGCTGTGTTTTTCATTTCTGTGGAAAGGATAGAATGATCATAGGACTCTGGTGTGGGTGAGGTGGGAGAAAATTGCAGTACCAAAAGCTCTGGGAAGCTGGGGGTTAAAAAATATTTTCCTTTTTGCGAAGGCATTAGCAGCAAAAGTCTCTTGGAGGCTTATCCATACACAGAGTCTCTGGACTCGAGTGGTGTTTCATAAATACATTGCTCCTCTGACTCTCATTGAGTGGGTCCGGAAAGTGGACAAATCTCGGACAAATTGCTCAGTGGTTTGGAAAGCGGTGATAAAACATTTTGATCTGGTTGGCTCTGGATTGGTGTGGAGAATTGGTAATGGGAGAATGGTCTGTATTGGGATTGACCCTTGGGTAGGCTGTGGGGGGGATTGTGTCCTTCCTGAGAAGCTAAGATTTCACTTGGCAGCAAGGGGATGTCTTTATATTGTTGATATTGAGGATCAAGAAAATTCTACGTTATGGCATCAAGGATGGATTAGTGCACAAAGACTTGAGATTCCTGGTGCTCTGCAGGCGGTTTGGAGGGGATATATAAGGCAGCTAAGGGTCTCAAATGTCAGGTTGACAAATAGGGATGATGTATTGGTTTGGGACTCTCATCCATCAGGGAGTTATACTCCTAAACATGGTTATATACAGCTCAATGTGATGGCACACAACCAAGAATTGGTGTGGTGGTGGAAACAGCTGTGGAAACTAAAATGTCCAGCAAAAGCCAAATTACTCTTCTGGGCAATTATGGAAAATAAAACTCCAACTTGGGACATTCTACAAAAAATATTTCTTGAAGGTCCAGGCTTCTGTGCGCTGTGTAGGAAGGCTGATGAAACAATTCATCATCTATTTGTTCATTGTAGTTATACCAAAACAATTTGGACTGAAGTAGGTAACCGGATGGGCTTCAACGGGCAATGGCAGGGTGATACGGTGCTACAGGATTTTCATTGCTGGTGGACGGGTCATCACCTTCTGCGCGTTGTTCCTTGTATCATCGCCTGGGGGATTTGGATCATGCGCAACCGGATCATCTTTCAGGACAGTCATATTCCGATGGAGGCTGTGGTGGCACAGATCGCTGCAGTTATTCATCATTTCAGGGCACCGGAGAAGATACACAAGAATCGTCCTGTGTGGGAGGAGTTGATTGACAAAGATATCCCTTGGGGATACTTTGATGGAGCATCACAAGACCGTCAATTGAGTTGTGGCGGGGGTGGAGTCCTCTACAAATCTGGGGATCATTTTTTCCACTTCTCGGTTGGATTAGGGAGGGGTTCAAACAACTATGCTGAATTAATGGCACTCAGGCTATTGCTTTTATTTGCATTGGAACAGGGCTGCTTTTCTTTACAAGTCTTTGGTGACTCGTTGTTGGTTATTGAATGGGCAAAAGAGAATGTACAGTGCCATGTGATGATACTTTTACCTATCCTAGAGGAGGTGATCCGCATAAAACAACAGTTTTATCTTATCTCTTTTATGCATGTTTATAGGGAAAGGAACAGGGTGGCTGATCAGCTATCTAAGGAAGCAACGCTTTTGGACTTTGGCAAATGGAGAATCACTGCTCATTTACCAGAGGGTTCCTACAGCTATTACCATAGTCCATTTCATGAAACAGCCTTGGATCAGAATTGAGCTCTGGCACTGTTGTCAATTTTGATGGTGTCATAGGCCGTTCATGTGTCTGGTGATTTATTTTCTGTGACAGAGAGCAGCATGTTTATCTATGACAGGCTGGGAGCACTCGGCATTTCATGCCATGCTTTTCTTGATATCGATTGACAGGCTGATCTGGCAATAAAAATTCTATGACAGCGCTGGTGATCTATGACAGAGTTTTGTCAAGCAGATTGTTTTTACGATTGGATATGGCTGTATATTTTCAAGCTGAAAACGCTGGGAATGATTGCTTTATTTTTGACAGGCTGGGACAGTTTGTATTTTACAGGCTGATGACAATAAGTGAACTGATTTTGGGATTCTTGAGCAGATTGATGACAAGCTGATGGTTAACTTGAGATAGCAAATAAATGAATGGATATTCATATATGCTGTGTTTGGTTCTAGCTGTTTACAGGCTGGGATTGGTATTTTTTTTGGTTATGATCATATGAGACAGACAGTATTTGACAATGTAGGGATCTTTAGTGATCCTATTACATGTGCAGATGTAATTTTGTTCTAATTTGAAATAAAATTATGATTTTTTCCGAGGGAAAAAAATAATGACCTAATCATATTTATTAGGATCCCAACATTGTGTAGGTTTAAGATCCCAAACCCTCTCATGCATATATTCATCGTTTTTTCAATAAAATCAACTAGTGTTTATTGGAGACATAATCCTCCATCACTCAAATTGTAGGTGCAAGGGTAAGTGCATGTCACACTTCCTTGCTTTGGGCTCTTAATTTATGTTTTTGTCCGTTGTTGGAATAATTGTTACGCTATGAGTAATGGTGCATTGCATTGATGGTGGCATTCATATTCCCTTAAATTTACAATGTGATACAACATTTGCAAGTTGTAAGCTACTACTCAGATGTATGTTTTCAAGACCTACAACTAAAGGAACATTGCATTAATGAAGTAGTTGTTATTAATATAAAAGGTGAATGTCAAGATAGTTATATTAACCTACTATCCTAAAGAAAGGGGTAGAATAAATCGGTAGTATAGAAATAAAAGAATAAACGTGAAATTAATTATCTTACAACCTATGTTTTAGCAAGGTTCTATATCTTGTAAAATTTGTAAAAACAAGCAAACAAATTATCTATCTTGATATTGAAAACCTTGA
>LPNX010954387.1:1081664-1096026 GCA_001517045.1 Pseudotsuga menziesii
AAATAACGGTTATTCCCAACTATAAGTAATTGTTGTGATTGGCTTGCGATTTTTCTGCTATACGCTTTGAAGTCGTTCCTATGGCTTCAGTCTTCTCCCTTTGAACCTGTTTTCTGGAGTCTTCTCCCTCTGTCCTTCGGTGTCTGGTTCGTTATTTTTTTGGGTTTTCAATCTGAGTTTCCTGTGCTCTGTTTCCTAGTTTTATTGTCTTTGCTTGTCTTTAGCATTCCCTTGAGCCATCGTCGGTGACTGGAGTCCATCCTCAGTGTTGAGGACTAGTACCAACCAGTCTAAAATAAGTGGGAATTGTATATATTAGTCGGTTTTGGCTTGGCCATGTGTCTTAGTTATTTTTCTTCAGGGTGACTTAGTGGGTTTGATTTCTGCCACCTTGCCTCTTTCGACGTCAGTTTGGATTCCTTTTATCCGTTTTATAGAAGCTTCTCCTGATTTTCTGGGGTTGTTTTTGTCCTTGTTTGGACTATCGTTTTTAGGACTTTTGGGTCTGATTTGGTCTTTGAGGATTCGAACCCTGGTACTTCATTAACTAGGGTTTATCCTCCCGGGACTTCTGTGGTAACTTGTGGTCCTTTACTGTTCTCACTCCTTGTTTTTGAAGGGCTCTCGCTGACTGGTGAGTCCTTATTGAGGCTCCTCCTGGTTATACGGGGCTGGTCTATCCTTGTTGCGGTCGTCATTTTTAGGGTAGTGTGGTATATGTCGGGTTTTCGCTGCCTACTAACCCTTGTAGTTGTGTCTTACTTAACCCTAACTAGGGTTTCCTTCCTGGTTTTCACACGGTTGCTTGTGGCTTAATACTGTTTTCCATCATTGGTTTTACTGGATTCTGTTTGACTGGCGAACCTTCCTTGGTCTCCTCCTTCCTGTCCTGATGTCGGAGACCCATGATGGGCCTTCTGACTCCCCAGCAGCTCAATGTTCTGCTCACTTCTGTCGTTGAAGGTTGACAAAGGCACACAAAATTCTTGAGGGAAAACTCCGTTACGTCGTGGGCCGTGATATATACTTGGATAGGGTGGAAGCTTTATGTTCGCACGCGCTCATAGGAAGGCTGGAATATGCTTCGATGGATAACAAAGACCGGTTCGCATGGGCCACCGAACATTGGAAACCCTTCCTGTCTTACGTCCCTGCAATCAGTCTTTTGGTTTGGGGTTGGATAGTGTTCGTGTTTTCAGAAGATGCTCATGCTACATCTGTTCTTCATCGTCTGTGTAGAGTGGGCAAAGGATCTCTCATTCTAGATCGATGGCATGTCCATTTCGATCCAGCGTGCGAAAGGGTAAAAAAATGTCATCTGTGGACTTTGCTGCCTGGGCTCCCTTTTCCGCTGTGGAATCACTCCCTATTGGAGGGCATAGGGAATACTATAGGCATTTTTGTGGCTGTTGAAGAAGATTTTATGAATGCGTATGATAAAAGGATGGCCATAATTCTAGTGGAGCTGGACATTTTGAAAGGTTTGCCGGCTGAAATCGATATTCTCTGTTGGGAATGCCTCTTTTCTCAAAGGCTAGACTACCAGGGCATCCCTTTCAGATGCAGTTGCTACTGGGAAACAGGCCACTTGCGTCGGACCTGTCCATCCTTTCGTCAAGTCGCTGCCTCACCCGAACTTCGACTTCAGTCTGTTGATCAATCATCTCCCATTCGTGATCAAAGGATTTCATGGGTAAGAACATCCTCTGTCCCTCCAGGTTCTTCTTTATAAATGCTTAAAAATGCCTGCTCCCTATTCGATGATGCTTCATATCTGGATTTAGCTTTGATGGACTCATTGATTGTTAGAAGTGGCACACCGAAGCCTTCAGCTATCCCTCAGGCTTCGGATCTTCCTTCCCCTTGTAAGGCTTTGCTCTGTAGTCCTTCTCGAAGCTCGGGTGAAAGAGTTTCTCCTAAGTCTTCAGCCCCTTGTAAGGCTCTGTCCTATACTTCTCCTCGAAACTCAGGTGTCTCTCCCTTGTCGCCTCCTTCGACTCTCAACCTCCCTTCTCCCTTAAATCCACATCCTTCGTCTTCCTTGGTGATTCCTCCTTGCCCCCCTTCTTAGGATTCTGATGCCGTTAGCCCTGCTGTTGGCCATCCTGATGACAATATAACTCATACACCTGTTTCGAAAGGTGTCTCCACCTGTCCCCTTTTATCTGACTTGGACTTCCCCCCACTTATCAACACTGGTCCTTTGACTTTGGGTTCTCCTCCCCGCAGTCATGTTACCTCCCCGTCCTTTCCTGATCCAGCATTACAAAACTCCCTAAAGATATTTTCTGATAAGACTCCTCTGTCTCCCTCAGTTCTACCCTTTGATTCCATCGATTTCGAGAATGTAACTATAAGGAGAAAAAAAAAAGTCTCCTTCAGAAGATGCACTTCAAGCCCCCGCTCCTTATACTCCTTTATCTACTAGACATAAAAATGCGGCACGTAAGCCTGCTCTTTCATCTCAAAGGGTCCTTAGAGCTCCGACCCCTCTACAATTTGATACTTGATGCGTATACTATCCCTGAATGTTCGAGGGTTGGGAGGTTCATCCAAACAAAAAAACCTCCGACAACTTTTTGTGTCTCTCTCTCCTGATATCGTTCTCCTTTAAGAGACTATGACCAGCTCTTACCCAGCCCTCTTTGCCTTTTCCAAGCTGTGTCCGGGATGGGAGTTTTGTGCCCTCAGTTCTAATGGTCTCTCAAGGGGAATTCTCTCTGGTTGGAATCCGAAGCTCCTCAAATGTAAAGCTTATCATACTCTTGCTGGTATCTTGCTTAAAGCTTCGATTTGTGGCACGACTTTCTCTCTCTCCATCCTTAATTGTTATGGCCCTTATCTTAACCGTGATTCCTTCTGGAATGCTGTAGCTTCTGGCGGTCTTCTCTCGTTACCAAACCTTATCCTCGCTGGTGACTTGAACTTGACTCTAAATGCCTCAGAAATATTGGGCACTAAAGCTCAACTTGATCCCTTGGGTTCTTTTTTTTCCAAGCTTTTCTCTGATCATCATTTAGTGGATGTGGCCCCCTCCATTGCAGGTCCTACTTGGAAGAATGGTAGGATGGGGGAATAAGGCATCTCCAAAAGACTCGACTGCTATTTGTTATCAAATCAACTCCTGAGCTCCCTTCCCAAAAATAGAGTCTGGGCTCACAAAAGTGGAATTTCTGACCACTTCCCTGTTTTGTTTGAATGGATGAATCAACAGAACCTTTGTGCTTATCCCTTCAAATTCAACCAATCTTAGTTAGGAAATGAGGAATTTATCCATATGATTCGAATTGAATGGCCGCTTATCTGTTCGACTGATCAAATGGATGCTATGAATGATTTATCGTTCAAAATGAGAATGCTAAAAGAAAAAGTGAAGTCTTGGACAAAATTGGAATCACAAAAGATGAAAGAAAAATTTGTCTACTTGGAGGATGAAATAAGTTCTCTTCTTCATTCTACTTAATCGGCTATTTTAAATTATGAACAGCAAGGTAGACTGATTTCTCTAAAAGCTGATCTACAAAAAATATTGGATCATGAGTTGTATTTTGCAAGACTTCAAAGCAGAGTTACATGGGCAATGAATGGAGATGCCAATACCAAATACTTTCATGCTGTAGCTTTGGCTAGAAAAAAACCATAATGCCATCTGGAGTTTACAAGATGAGGAGGGCTCTTGGATCTCGGATGATCGGAGCATCAAAGCTCTTGGGGTTCGCTATTATAAAAATATTTTTGCTGATGATCATTTGACAAACCTGTCTGCTCAGCTCAAGGTTATTCGTCTTTTTCCTTCCGCTATCAGTAAGGAAGAAAAAGAGGCCTTCACTTGTTCTGTAACCCTTTCAGAAGTTGAGAAGGCCCTTAAAAATTTCAAAAGAGATAAGGCCCCTGGCCCTGATGGCTGGCCAGTCGAATTCTACCTAACTTTTTTTGATATGCTGGGACCTCTTCTTGTCAATATGGTGAATTCCTCAAGAATCCTGGGTGGTGTGGCCCATTCCCTTAACTCCACCTTTTTAACACTTATCCCAAAAGTAGAACATCCGATCTCTTTCGTTGACTTTCGTCCTATTTCCCTCTGTAATCTTGGTTATAAGCTGATCTCAAAAGTTGCAGCCCTGAGACTAAAACCTTTTTTAGACTCCTCTATTTCTCCTCAGCAATTCGGCTTCTTGAAGAACCGTCAGATCCTTGAGCCCATAGCCATCACACAGGAAGCCCTTCATTCCGTCAAACAAACAAGAGATGTGCTCTCATCCTCAAGTTGGATTTGACAAAGGCCTTTGATAGGGTTAATTGGACTTTCGTTCGTCTTTTACTTATACAAGTTGGGGTTCCTCTGGTAGGGGTGAACTGGATAATGGGCTGTATTTCATCTACAAATTTTGTTGTCCTGGTAAATGGATCTCTTTCTACATTCTTTTCGGCTTCTCGTGGAATCAGGCAGGGCTATCCTTTGTCCCCTCTATTGTTCATCCTGGTTATTGAAGGTCTTAGCCTATTGATTGAAGATGCCAAGAGAAATGGTAAAATTAAAGGGATTAAGATTTCATCTCAGCTCTTCCTCACCCATTTACTATTTGTAGATGATGTGATCTTATTTGGATTGGGTTCCTTTGAGGAATGGATTGCTTTCAAAGTTCTACTAAACACATTTTGTGAGGCCTCTGGCATGTGCATCAATATGAATAAATCATGTTTTCTTCATAATGATTTGGATGCTGCCCTCCTTGGCAGAATCACAGGCCTCCTTCCGTACATATTTGCTGATATAAATCAAGGTTTCAACTATCTTGGTTTATTCCTAAAGCCCTCGGGTTATCTGACCAAAGACTGGCATTGGCTCATTTCCAAATTTGAGAAGCGTATCTCTCATTGGACTAACAGGCTCTTGTCTATGGGAGGTAGACTTGTCCTCATTTGATCTGTTCTCTCGAGCATACCCATCTTCTGGATGGCCCTTGTTCCGATTCCATCCTCAATCTTAGACATTCTCAGAAAACTGATTTTCTCTTTCCTTTGGGGCTCCTCTTCACAAAAAAAAAAAAAAAAAAAAAAAAAAAAAAAAAATTCACCTCATAGACTGGCACCTTCTTGCTCGACCTACCTCTTTAGGCGGCTGGGGTATCAAGCATCTCCCTAGCTTCAGTTTATCTTTGAGAATGAAGAGCTTCCGGATCGCTCTAAACAGCGATGGCATCTGGCATCATCTCCTCTCTGTAAAATATATGAAGAAAATGCCCATGCATGCTTGGCTTAGGGACAAACATTTCTTATTGCGAAATGCCTCGATTATATGGAAAGGATTCCTAAAAACTTTGCCTTGGATTGGTAAAGGGATCGTTTGGCAAGTTGGAAATGGTTCAGATATTCGCCTGGGAGTGGATCTTGTTGTTGGTTTAGGTAATTCTTTTATTCTCCCACGAGACTTAAGATCATATCTAGAAGATTATGGGATCTGTACCTTAGATCAAGCAAGGAATAAAACTCCCTTTGCTGCTGATTACTAGTTTACGGCAGAGGAACTTGATCTATGTGGAGATTGGAAATATCTATGGGAGAAGTATATCAGAGGGCTTGAACACAATAGAATTCACCTTAATGATCTATGTGATTCGCTGCTCTGCTCTGGTCTCATAGCAACTATGTGGGACCTATAACTGCTGCTAAAGGTTATGATTGTATCTCTGCGAGCAGTAATTCTGAGGATCGAAACTCTGTAATTGATAGTCTGTGGGATATTAATATCCCTACAAAAATTGCTTGTTTCATTTGGCTGTTAGATAAAGGTAAAATTCTTACTTGGGAGCAGCAGCAATCCCGTGGGTTCCAAGGTCCGAGCCGTTGTGTTCTGTGTGAGAAAAATATAGAGGATATCCAACATCTATTCTTGTTTTGTCCCTTTACTGTGAATATATTCTCTTATTATGCAGCTCAATTCGGGTTCTCTGCTACTACTTTCAACTCTGTGTCTTCCTTCCTGGTGCATTGGTACAACACCACTGCGCGTTCTACTGCTTTCAGACATCTGCCTCTCTTTATATTCTGGTGCATTTGGAACATCTGGAATAAATGTATTTTTGAAAATTGGAAGCCTTCGTCTCATTCTCTCATCTACAGGGTTGAGAGTTTTTTAAATCTGTACCCTGTTCCTCAAAAAATACATAAAAATCATATTATTGGACCTAAGCCACTGAAGGTATTTCCATGTGGATTTTTTGATGGGGCTGCTGCAAATCTTGTTGGAGGCGCAGGATTTGTGATCTATCTGAATGATAGTCATTACTATAGTTTCTCATTGGGCTGTGGATGCAGCACGAATACAAGAGTGGAATTATTGGCTCTCTGGGATGCTCTTAGAGTAAATTTGATAATGGATCTTCCCATTCACTTAATATTTGGAGACTCTATGGTTATTATTTCATGGCTCAACAAACTTTCTGCCCTTGATATTCCTTCTTTGAGGCATTGGTGCGACGATATAAGAAACATGCTCCATCTTGACCCTCTGGTGATCTTCAAGCATATATTCCGAGAGCATAACTCGCTGGCAGACGGCCTCTCTAAACAGGCTCTGAATTTGGAGATGGGTTATGGAACATTCTCTGAATCTTTGGATGGATTGGTCATAGAACAGGGCCATTTTATGCTTTTTTAGCTGTTGATTCCCATTGTATTTCAGCATTTGATTTTTATCAGCATTTGATTAGTTATTTCTTGTATGTTATGTTTTGAGACTTTCAGCCAGCAAGTTTTTCTCAGGAATACCTGTTTGAGATCACCTTCGATATACTCTATATTTCTGACCTGATCTTTCAGGGATGATGACAAAAGTCTGCTATGATCAGACTTTTTTGTTCTTCTGTTGGCAGGATTTAGCATGCATGATCATTGTATGTCTATATGCTGTGTGGTCTCTTCTTGTTTCTAGCTGACAAGACTGATTTATGTATATTATGTCTTTTGATTCTAATGAATATCAAAGACTGGTATTTTTTCCTCTGAAAAAAAAAGTAATATCAGTGACTTCAAATTTTTGCAGCCCTTCACATTCAGATATACCATAGACTTATGTTCACCTATGCCCGAATGCAGCTCACATAGATGTTTGCACCCACTAACATCAAGAAACAGGAGGCTTCGTACATGAGCCAATGATTTAGGTAACTTCTCTATCTCTGTCTGGGATAAATTCAAGAATCTCAAATGTTTCAAATTCCCTACACTTTCCAGCAATGAAGCAATAGAAGTCTGGCTTAAATCTAATACAACTAGATATTTCACATTAGTTAAAAAACTTGCAGAAATTGATCTAAGATGGGTATTATTCCATAGCAAAAGAGTGCGGAGCCCTGGACATTGGAGGGTTCCATTGATTGTTGATATACTATTTTTAATCAATGAAATCCTACGGAGGTCCACGCACTCACTTAGTGGCAATTCATTCAAAATTCCTTTCCTGGCATTAACAGACATTTGGCTTGCTTGTGGGATTCGGAAATGGCTAAATCGTGCAATAAATCATGCATTTTGCAATATTTCACTTGCCCATCCCCACTAACCTTTGAAACCTCAAGGAGGCATCATTCAATAAGTTCGTCGATGTATGAGCGTGCTACATTGAATGCTTCTTCTCTTCTTTCTGGAGTAAACCCCTCAGATGTCCAAGCATGCAGTAAATAGTTGAACTTTATTTTCATATTTTTAGGAAAGACTGAGAAGTAAACAAAACAAAGCTTAAGATGATTGGGCAAAATTTGATAACTTAACCTGAGGGACGCCATAACGCTCTTGCTCATCGCATCTACTACAAGTAGATGATTCAAGGTCCTTTCCCAGTCATTTGGAAGCCTCCTTACTTTTCCCACAGAAACAGCTATTGTTTTAATAGCCAGGGGTAATCCGACACATTTTTCTACAATTCTGAGGGCTAAGCTGCTCAACTCATTTGGACGACTCTTGTTTGCACACCGTTCAGGGAAAGCATGAATGCAAAATAGCTTCATGTTGTCTTCTGAGGATAAAGACTCTAGGGTTTGGATGTCATAAGGAGGCGGCATAGCTTCTGCAACTTTTCTATTACGTGTCGTGAGTAGGATCTTCATTTTAGATTCCTTTTCCAATGGCAAACCAATTTTCTCCAAAACATCCCTGTGCCACACGTCATCCAGAACAATTAAACAACGACGGTCTTTTAAATGTTGATGAATCTTTTTTATAACATCCTCTGTCTGATCTTGATTTTCATTCACTCAAAGTTTGATTTGGCTGCACATATCCAGCAACACTTGTTCAACTACAAAGCTGTGTGATAAAGCCAGCCATACCAAGTAGTCAAAACAGTGTTGGACCCTTTCGCTTTTGAATAGATTTTGAGCCAGAAGGGTTTTATCGAGCCCCCCCATACCCACAAGGGAAATGACTTGACATCCATCTTTCTGCAATATCAGATTCATAAGGAGACAAATATGATCTCCCATGCCTACGATATTCTGTGATTCTTTAGTAAGAGCGCTGGATCTTTCTCTCTGGTCTTCTAAATTATCGGCATTGAATGCATGAAGTTGCATCACTGAGATATGACAGGTGTAATTGTTGAGTCTCTCGCTTAACGAGACATCTCTTATGTATGATTGTATTATATTCATTTTGATTATGCTAATGAGAATTAAATTGAAGAGCTGTGTGCTCTGTTCTGTCCCATCCTATTCCATTTTGTTCTGCTCTGTTTCATCTGTGTTGTTCCGTTCTGTAAACTCTGCCTCTCTGTAAACTATTCTGCTCTACTATTCCAGCTCTCTCTTCCCAGCCATTCAGCTCTGTAATTCCACATCTTGAAGCATAAGCTGAAAACCATGAAGGTACCTCTTGGCTTGATTCTTGCGTAAGCTCAGCAAGAGACTTAGCTATATTAAAATTACCTTCATGGAGGAAGGCAATAAACAAATCACGACCTGTATGCCCTATGCGATGCACATAATCATCAATGTCATTTGGCAAATCAAAACTAAGAACATGAGCAACTTGTGGAAAATCAAGACCACGAGCAACAACATCTGTAGCAACAAGAATAGGAGTGAGCCCAATCTTGAAAGACCTCAATGTTTTCTCACGCTCCTTTGGATTCTGTCTCCATGAATACTGGTTGCTGGAACAGTGGAAACCTATTGGAACACAACCAGTATTCCAATGAATCAGATTCCTTTTTTGTTTTCACGAACACCAATGTCAAAGAATGCTTGCCTGCATGAATTTCAAACATAGTTGTAACAACAAGGGGACTAGGACTACTTAAGCGACTTGGTACAGGCTTCAAGGAAGTACAGTACTTAGGTTTCTCATCTTCCAATACAGCTCAATCTCTTTAGTTTTTCGACCAAGAGTGCACCCAGGAATCAGTGAGCAATGGTCGGTCTTCTAGCAGATTGGCAGTACAAACGAAAGAAAATATGTCTACTAATTATTTACTTTGAAAATAAACGTAGTCACTGCGTTGAATTGAATGGAATAATGTGGGGTCTGAGTGCCAATAACAATACAAACTCGTAAAGCCTGGTAATGATATTCTCAACATGCAGGAAAAAGGAAACATCCATAGCAACCATTCACAAATATAGGCTTGGTCTTACAAGTTAAATTTTGGGCTTATAATGATCTGATTTTGCAAGTTAGTTTGATCATTGCATTATTATTTTGACAGCAATCTCCAAACCTAAAGAAGATGCTCTAAATATTTTTATTTCCCAGTGTGCTCGAGAAAATTGAATATTCTATATATATGTTCAACAAATATTCAATCTGCGTAAGAAATCAATCAGTCCTGTGGAAGAAAGTTTTTAGATCAAAGCAAAAATAACATATTTCAGTTCTGGACAGAGTACGCCGACAGAAAGGAAAGGATTTGAGTACTCCCTATACAATGATTTCAACTAGTGATCATCGCCTTGTAATAAAAATATTGATAATAATAAAGTCAGGCCATAGGTCGAAGAATAGTCAGCATAGGAACTGTGCACTAATAATGCTTGGCAATGCCCGGCATAGAGCATGAATTGAATTTCAAGCTCTTGGTAGATTAAATATTGTTCTATAATAGATTTTCAAATCTTAGAAATGGGACCATTAAGACTGATCATGGTACTCGACGCTCCCATTGATAGATCATAGGACAACCAATAGTTCGTGTGAATATATAACGGACGAGTTTTATTCATCAGAATATATATGTTCAACACTCGAAAGAAAGTAATTATAGAAAATTTTCAAGTTTGAAGGGAACAATACTTACCGGAGTCAGACCAGCGTGCCATCTACCTTCAAAGTCCAGTCTCAAGTTAAATAGTCTTGTTTTACCAGGGAACTTCTCACAAGTTCCGTGGCCCATATATCAAACTATTGTCTTTACAACTTCATCTAAATGGATCATCAAAACAATACACTGATCAATATCCATACATAACAATGACGACTCAGAACAACTATCATTATTTTATGGATAGGCTGTTGTTTTGTACTGTCTCTCTTTAACGTCATTATAGGAATTAAATGTTGGAGAAAATAAATATGACATGTCTATCAAATGTCATTATAGGAATTACATCTTGGATAGGGGTGTTTGTCAAATTTAACCCCTTTAATGTCATTATAGGAATTACATCTTGGAAATCTAGCGACTGCTAGCTTTCCTTCTAACATAAGCATGTGTGTCATGCTAGAAGAAATGCTTATGCTAGAAGGAAATGTAGCATTCGTTCAAAATATAGTACATTGCACAAGCTCAAGGTATAAGCTAGCAACCACCAATCACCATGGACAGGTTTTTTGTATTGGAAAGCTAGCGACTGTTAGCTTTTTTCTAGCATAAGCATGTGTGTTTATGCTAGAAGGAAATGCTTATGTTACAAGGAAAGCTAGCAGTCGCTAGCTTTCCTTGATCTTTTTCCATGTTCTTATTTCAAAATAGAGCACATGGCACAAGCTCAAGCTATAAGCTAGCAACCACCAATCACCATGGACAGAGTTTTTGTATTGGAAAGCTAGCGACTGTTAGCTTTCCTTCTAGCATAAGCATGTGTGTTTATGCTAGAAGGAAATGCTTATGCTACAAGGAAAGCTAGCAGTCGCTAGCTTTCCTTGATCTTTTGCCATGTTCTTATTTCAAAATAGAGCACATGGCACAAGCTCAAGGTATAAGCTAGCAACCACCAGTCACCATGGACAAGATTTTTCTATTCAAAAGCTAGCAACTGCTAGCTTTCTTTCTAGCATAAGTATGTGTTATTATCTTAGAAGGAAATGCTTTTGCTAGAAGGACCGCTAGCAGTCGCTAGTTTTCCTTGATCTGATGCCATGTGCTTATTTCAAAATAGAGCACATGGCACAAGCTCAAGGTATAAGATAGCAACCACCAATCACCATGCCGAGGGTTTTTCTACTCGAAAGCTAGCGATTGCTAGCTTTCCTTCTAGCATAAGAATGTGTGCTTATGCTAGAAGGAAAGCTAACAGTTGTTGTTTTTCCTTGATCTTGTGCTATGTGCTTATTTCAAAATAGAGCACATGGCACAAGATCAAGGTATAAGCTAGCAACCACCAATCACCATGCCAAAGTTTTTCTATTGGAAAGCTACGACTGCTAGTTTTCCTTGTAGGATAAGCATGTGTTCTTATGCTAGAAGGGAAGCTAGCAGTCGCTAGCTTTCCTTGATCTTTTGCCATGTGCTTATTTCAAAATAGAGCAAATGGCACAAGCTCAAGGTATAAGTTAGCAACCACTAATCACCATGGACAGTGTTTTTCTATTGGAAAGCTAGCGGCTGTTAGCTTTCTTTCTTGCATAAGCATGTGTGTTTATGTTAGAAGGAAATGCTTATGCTAGAAGGAAAAATAGCAGTCATTAGCTTTCTTTGATCTTGTGCCATGTAGTTATTTCCAAATAGAGCACATGGCACAAGATCAAGGTATAAGCTAGCAACCACCAATCACCATGCACAGGGTTTTCTATTGGAAAGCTAGCGACTGCTAGGTTTCCTTCTAGCATAAGCATGTGTGCTTAAGCTAGAAGGAAATTCTTATGCTAGAAGGAAAGCTAGCAGTCGCTGGCTTTCCTTGATCTTTTGCAATGTGGTTATTTCAAAATAGAGTACATGGCACAAATTCAAGGTATAAGCTAGCAACCACCAATCACCATGCCCAGTGTTTTTCTATTGGAAAGCTATCGACTGCTAGTTTTACTTCTAACATAAGCATGTGTGTCATGCTAGAAGGAAATGCTTATGGTAGAAGGAAATGTAGCATTCGTTCAAAATAGAGTACATGGCACAAGCTCAAAGTATAAGCTAACAACCACCAATCACCATGGACAGGGCTTTTGTATTGGAAAGCTAAGGACTGTTAGCTTTCTTCTAGCATAAGCATGCGTGTTTATGCTAGAAGGAAATGCTTATGCTACAAGGAAACCTAGCAGTCGCTAGCTTTCACTAGATTTTCTTGATCTTTTGCCATGTTCTTATTTCAAAATAGAGCACATGGCACAAGCTCAAGGTATAAGCTAGCAACCACCAATCACCATGGAAAGGATTTTTCTCTTGGAAAGCTAGCAACTGCTAGCTTTCCTTCTAGCATAAGTATGTGTTATTATCCTAGAAGGAAATGCTTATGTCAGAAGAAAAGCTAGCAGTCGCTAGCTTTTCCTTGATCTGATGCCATGTGCTTATTTCAAAATAAAGCACATGGCACAAGCTCAAGGTATAAGACAGCAACCACCAATCACCATGCCCAGGGTTTTTCTATTGGAAAACTAGCAACTGCTAGCTTTTCTTTTAGCATAAGAATGTGTGCTTATGCTAGAAGGAAATATAACAGTTGTTTCTTAATAAGCACATGGCACAAGATCAAAGTATAAGCTAGCAACCACCAATCATCATGCCAGAGTTTTTTTCTATTGGAAAGCTAGCGGCTGCTAGCTTTCCTTGTAGGATAAGCATGTGTTCTTATGCTAGAAGGAAAGCTGACAGTCGCTAGCTTTCCTTGATCTTGTGCCATGTGTTTTTTTTAAAATAGAGTACATGACACAAGCTGAAGGTATAAGCTAGCAATCACCAATCACCATGCCCAGGGTTTTTCTATTGGAAAGCTAGCGACTGCTAGCTTTTCTTCTAGCATAAGCATGTGTGCGTATGCTAGAAGGAAATGCTTATGTTAGAAGGAAAGCTAGCAGTTGCTAGCTTTCCTTGATCTTGTGCCATGTGCTTATTTCAAAATAGAGCGTATGGCACAAGATCAAGGTATAAGCTAGCAACCACCAATCACCATGGCTAGTGTTTTTCTACTGGAAAGCTAGCGACTGATAACTTTCCTTATAGCATAAGAATGTGTGGTTATGCCAGAAGTAAATGCTTATGCTAGCTTTCCTTGATCTTGTTCCGTGTTTTTCTTTCAAAATAGAGCACATGGCACAAGATCAACGTATAACCTATCAACCACCAATCACCATGCCCAGGGTTTTTTTATTGGAAAGCTAGCGGAAAGCTAGCGATTGCTAGCTTTCCAATAACATAAGCATGTGTGCTTATGCTAGAAGGAAATGTTTATTCTAGAAGGATAGCAGTCGCTAGCTTTCCTTGATCCTGTGCCACGTGCTTATTTCAAAATAGAGTACATGACACAAGCTCTAGGTATAAGCTAGCAACCACCAATCACCATGCCCAAGGTTTTTCTATTGGAAAGCTAGCAACTACTAGCTTTCCTTCTAGCATAAGCATGTGTGCTTATGCTAGAAGGAAATGCTTATGTTAGAAGGAAAGCGAGCAGTCGCTAGCTTTCCTTGATCTTGTGCCATGTGCTTATTTCAAAATAGAGGACATGGCACAAGATTACGGTATAAGTTAGCAACCATCAATCACCATGGCTAGGGTTTTTCTATTGGAAAGCTAGCGATTGATAACTTTCCTTCTAGCATAAGCATGTGTGCTTATGCTAGAAGGAGATGCTTATGTTAGAAAGAAAGCTAGCAGTTGCTAGCTTTTTTTTATCTTGTGCCATGTGTTTCTTTCAAAATAGAGCACATGGCATAAGCTCAAGGTATAAGCTAGCAACCACCAATCACCATGCCCAGGGTTTTTCTATTAGAAAGCTAGCAACTACTAGCTTTCATTCTAGCATAAATATGTGTGCTTATGCTACAAGGAAATGCTTAGGCTAGAACGAAAGCTAGGAGTCACTAGCTTTCCTTGATTTTGTGCCATGTGCTTATTTCAAATTAGAGCACATGGCACAAGACCAAGGTATAACCTAGCAACCACCAATCACCATGCCCAGGGTTTTTCTTCTGGAAAGCTAATGAGTGCTAGCTTTTCTTC
>LPNX010954428.1:0-143923 GCA_001517045.1 Pseudotsuga menziesii
AAAAAATGGTAGTCAAAATCCTCAGTGCCTCCTTCCATGCTCTGAGTTTTAACCTCTGACAACGATGTCATCTACCCACAACTATTTCATTATGATGGGCAATTATTCGAAGTGGTGGATTCTCTAATTTTGACAACTTTGTTCTTATGTTGGTTTCTTTGATAATTCTCTTTTGTGATTTTATTTCTTCTCAAATAGGTCGAAAAGCCCAGCTGTGAAGCTCCAAGCAATTTGCTTCAGTATCTCGTTGAGAAGAAATAAAATCACAAAGGAGCTCAGAAAAACAAAATCACATGGTAAGACTTTTCTAATGTTACATTCCAAAGAAATAATTTAATGACAGATTAAATTCCCACTGGGCCAAAATTAAAATACAAAGATTGATTTGCTCCCAGTTAATTCTGAAATTTTCAAAGTGGTTTGTAGGTGCCTTTCTAATTGTTTTGGGTACCCTCATCCTCAACAAACCAAGCACTACACCAGAGCATGCTTCCCATGCTGCAAAGACTAATCTGGAATAAATGTCATACTCAATGGAAGTTTGGCATTTTGAAAAAAATATTTTTGTATCGAATATCTTCTCAAGGAGTTGCATGTTGATACGTCAAGATGTGAAAACTAGATTTAAGTTACTGTTTCCGTTGGGATACATCACTTTTGAAAAATCCAAATTAGAAAATTGTATGGATTATCACTCTATGGACTGTACTCGGTTCAAATTCTGGGAAGCTTGTGAAAGTTCTGATTGGTCCAATTGATGCCTGGATTTTAGTTTCATAAAGAAGTGCTATATTTGCAGCATAGCTTCATTAAGTTGTAGACTCTGCAAGGGGTTCGAGGAACCAAGACCAAAATCATGAGCACTTTGAGAAGTGGCCTCCATAATTTCAATTGACGATTTTCATATTTTGATGGATGCAAGTTAATATATGATAAAGTTACTTTCAGGTTCAAACTGTTAACCAAATAGAAAGATGTGAAAATGGAAAGTATTCATTGTTTTTTACTCTAACTTGATTTACTATGGTAGGAAACCGCTGAGATGTACTGACAGGTGTGTCCATTTGTGCCCTAGCCCTATCATGGACCTCAGCTGTCTCTTCAGAATGATGCCGATTAGGGCTCATGGACAAAGGAATCTCAGGAGGGTGAAATTGCCATGGTGAATTTAACAAATATTTCTTTTCCTTCCAAACGGTCTTCTAAATAGTCTACCATCTCATCGCCATGAGTGGACAATACAAAGGACCAAAACGTCAAATCAATACCCCATGACAAATACTGTGAACTCAGCCGATCCAGGTGAGATCTCATTCAATTTTGTTCTTCTATTGTGCAAGTACTACTCATGCTAATGAAGTATTTTACCTTTGGCCGAGATGTAATAGGTGAGGTGTGTACTGACATAATTTCAGGGTTTGCACTCAGCCTCCAAGCTCAATGGAATGGCTCACTTACATGGGTGGGATGCTTCACTAGGGATAGACTGTGTTTTATGGGTATAAAATACACATCTGGGCATGCAAACGGCCACTGTCTTGTTTTCAATATGCATTAGGAACTAACCAAACCTGTTTGACCAAGTAATGAAAATCCAGTTGATATACTTGACTGTTTTGGTAAATTAATACAACATCTACTATGTTCTGATAAATATTGTTTGTTTTGAAATAATTATAGTGAAAGGGAATTACTGAGCCAGAAAAATATAGATCTAAGCACTGAAATGAAGTCCTTGAATACAGAACTGGTGGCAGCAAAGTCTGCATATGATACAGCGACTACTCACTTGAATAATATTAAATAAGAAAAAGAGGCTTTAGATGAGAAATTGACAACACAGCTCTCTAGAAATTATGCTCTTGAACTAGAGTTGTTGTCAACAAAGTCTTCCTTAGAAGAAATGAAGGAATCTGCTTCCAAGGGTGAGCTACAAATAGCTAATTTGCAGAGTAAGCTCTTAGCTGTTGCAGAGAAAAAAGATGGTCAAATTTTTTATATAAAGAGTCAACTTTCAGCCATGGCAGAGGAGAAACAAAGCCAATTAGCTGATTTACAAGATGAGCTTTCAGCCCTTACTGAGGCAAAAATGTTCCTTGATGAGAAAAATGTTAAGCTGGAAAGAGAAATACTATTTTGAGAAGAAGAGCAGCTATGCCGTAAGAGCAGAATAAGGGAGTTCGAAACAGCCATCAAGTCTCTTAGTGGGGATTGTGAAGCTTCTATGGCCATCGAAGCAGAGAAACGGGGCTAGTTATCTGGTTTACAACATCAGCTCTCAGACCTTGCTGCGGAGAAAAAGTGTCTAGAGGAGAAATACAATTCTTTACTGACTGATCTGAATAAATTGTCATTGGTTTCAGAAGAAAATGTCCATCTTCAGGACAGAATAAAGGAATTGGAGACTCATGTGGGTTCTCTCACTAGGGATTTTGAATGTAGAGATATTAAGCTTCAGAATTTTAAGTCAGAATGTCAAGGTTCTCAGTTGTGTGCTGAAAATGGAAAGCCAAACGGCGTGCATGTCATCGGAGAACCAAATGATGTGCCTGGAAAACGAAAGCCAAAGGCAGCCTTTGAAAATCAAAATCCAAAAAGGTATTATGCATGGCCTGCTGTAGCATCTACCGGTGCTCTCGTTGCAGTAGTAGTTACAGCTTACCTCAAGTTCTTAAAGTAAGAACTGAATCTGACTTTTCCTCTAGCATAGTCTTCGCAACCATCGGTATTTTGCTATAACTAGTTCTGATGTGTTGCAATAATTTTACCTCTTGTCACAATCTTTTGTAACCATCATCTTTTTCATCGTATTCATTTAAAAATCAAGAGCATTTCATTTCATATTTCATATTGTATATGTTTTCTAAGCACATCATAGAGATTCTGTACCTAATCTTTTGCTCTATATAAAGATATTTTGAAATGCACGGGATGGAAAATATATATTGGATTAGAATGCCACATGTGCATAAATCAGAAACAGTCCTTGTTAAAATGTATATAAATTTCAATTGTAGCACCATAAACTTGTTTCGGTTTGGATGGATTTCATATGATGATACCACTATATTGCAATTTCCTAGACATTTGCTCTCTAGGATTGAAGTCGGTATTTTGGTAAAATTAATTATTGGTGTTTCTAAAAGGATGTCGTTTGATTCCATTCTGTATTTTCTTTTACACAGGCACAAGGAGCTCTATCAGGTGGCATTGCAGGTTTCGAATATTGAAGAACTTCAAGATGTTATCCTTAATTCCTTAAAAGCATTGCACAGACAGTGGTCAGATTCGATGAATACATTTAGAGAGAAATTTCGTCTCCTTTCATCTTTACTTGTTGACCATGGTATAGAAATTCAGTCCTGGTATTTATAATATAGATACGGATTTTTAATATTTTGGAAAGTTTGAAAATTCTATGTGATGTTTTCTCTTTTAAACATTTCCTGAAATACCTGTATTATTTTTCTGGTTGTATGTACTTTTCTATTACTGTTTGATTTAATCTTCAGTTGTACTTGTGTTCAATTGACAAATTCATTGCAGGAATAGATTCAAACCCACAAGATGAATTAGTGAATCTTTTGTGTGGTGTTCCTGTGAGTGATCCACTGCGTCAGTTTTTAGAAAATTCTCTAAGTGAAGGGGTATGGAGTTTCTTAATTTGTATATTGCTTTTTGAAATGACTCAGTGGAGTCACATGTTGTGCCTTGTTTTCTCATAGAAAATGCATGAATGGATGCTTGCAGGGATTAAAACGATTAGCAAAGAACATTGATTCTACTGGTAAGGAGATGCATAGTATCATAGGGGATCATCTGCAGGTGAGTTTCTCATATTTACAACTTCTTTGAAATTAAAGTGATTTAAATGATGATTCTTTTGAATAGTGAACTTAATCTTCTCTGTTGGATTTTTCAATTGAAAAATAAAGATTGCATTAGGTTTCTCTACTATAGGTGTAAACTCAACGTTTCTCTATGAACATTGTTCTTGCAAAAAACCAAAATCGTTCATTTTCTCTGTTTTCAGGCTTCCCTCCTCCCCTCTTGGCAACTGCACCTTTCTTTGAGGCTATGTTTCTTTGCTCAATGTTGTTTCTTCTTTGCTTTTCAGGTTTACTGTTTCGGTAACCTCTTTGTTTTTTATGCCATTTCATGCTGTGTTTTTGTACCTATTTTTCCTCTCAAGGGGGCCTTATTGCACCACCCTCTTCCACTTGGCTGTTTTTGTTGTCTATATATTCTTGTCCCTTTGACCTATTTTGGTCTTCAGTGGACATAATACAATTTTTGATTTCTGTGAGGAAGACTTTTCTGTTCTTTATATGTTTTCACAGAATAAAGGAAAGTTGTTAACTTCTAGGGATAGAAACAAAGGGAGCATTTTGGGAAATATGTGTTTTTGTTCAGAGCTTTTTATCATTGCTTAACATACATTTTATTACAACAATGTTGGCCATCCAATTGCCATCTATTATTGTGACTGCTTTTTATCCGGTCTTTCCAACTATACTTCCTTCGAAGGTTGCCAATTTTTGTTAGTGATGTTGTTTTTAAAATCATAATTGTCATTCAACATTCAATTTGATTTGCAAACAATGAAGCCTACCTTGGATAGTACAAAATGCAAATGAAGGGAATTTCCTAGAATCTATTAGACACCATATTGATCTTGTGCTCTACCACTTTACAAAGCATGGCATGTTTGATATATGCAGATGTACTTTGTTTTGGTGTTAATCCCAAACAAATTTAATGTTACTATCAGATTTCGAAAAAATGTTCAAAAAAGGGAAAGAAACCCCACTTTAAGTGTAATTGATTTAGTCTATCCTGACAGTTGACTGTGTCATTTTTAATTACTTCCTAGAGAGGAAGATCCCTTCTGCTGGAGGCTCATCTATAATCTCTAAGTAAGAAGGCTTCTGGAATAAAAATCTAAATTTGATCACTAGTCTTTTTTTTCCCTTTGTTTTTCTTAAAGTTTGAGGGATTTCTTTATCGGCCATTACATAGGCATGTGGATCTGTACTTGGTCCTGAATCTGATGCCAGATTTCAATCTTTGTGTTAGTAGATATAGCCTCAGAAAATAGATCTTGTATGCAACAACACAATATTTTTTTTTTTAAATGCCAAACCATCGCTTAAGCGGCGCCTTTAGGTGTCGGTGATGCGACATCTGCAGTATTTTTTTTTTTTTTAAACTTCCCTACCGTCGCTTAAGCGACGGTTATACCTGTCGCTTAAGAAACACTTAATGTTAATCTTCGTCGCTTAACCAACGGACATCTGCAGTAAATTTTTTAAAAATTCTCCTACCGTCGCTTAATAAGTGTCGGATAACCGACGGTGTACATTCAACCGACGGTTACTTAGGTGTCGCTTAACCGACGGTTACTTAGGTGTCGGATACCCGACGACAAGTTTCCGACGCTTAAAAAAAACCCAAAGTGTCATACATGCGACAGGGAAGTGTCGAAAATCCGACATGACGGCCGTCGGATTTTTGGTCGAAATGTAGTAGTGACATATCCCACAAGGGGTACCCACGGTGCCCACATAATGAGTTTTAGGGCTCACCATTTAAGCCTAAAACCCCACAAAATCTCAAAATATAAGCTATGAAATGAAAGATAAGGGTCTTAGCTATTACCTGAAACTAACGAAGCTGAAAACGGATGGTGGAAACTCCTGGTATCAGTTGTGGAAGATCTGGCTAGAAAATGATCCAAGTGTTCTCTGCTGGAGGTAAATAGTGAAATGTTTTGATTTTTTACCATTTACTTGACTTATATAGACATTTTTTGGGTCCAACTCACTATAGTTTTGATATAAAATCATGTTTTAGTCAAATTCTATTTGTAGTAATCCCTTAATGTTGGTTTTGAATACATTTAACACTTGTTGCTGAGTCATTTGCGGGATAAAGGAACTCTAGTAAAAAGCTTTAGGAAGTTCGTTTATGGATTTTTTGTACTTTCGCAAAATGGAAAAGGTCGTTGAGTGTTTATTACAACACTTTGTCATGCTCGTTAAAATCTAGTATCAAAGTTCTGAGTCCATTTCAAGTTTCTTTCCAGGCTCGTCAAATACAACGTTGTGTAAAGAAGCATCACAGAGTCCTCTTTTCACCTCTTTTTTAGACTGCTTAAACATGAAAAGATAGTCGAGTCCGTTTCCGAATATTTCCAGGCTCGTAAAAAGTGACATTGTGTAAAGAAACCTCATGGAGTTCTCTTTAAACCCTTTTCAGGCTCCCTAAATACAAAAAGATCGTCGAGTGATCTTGTCTTCTTCACGCTCGTTAAATTATTTGAACAGTCATCCATCCGACGGTAGGTTATCTCTTTTTCGGTTTGGATCAGAATATTTACGAAAAAGGATCACTCTAGCCAATCATGACTGGAAGAGTTCTATAAGGTATGATTTTATACTTTTTTGGGCCTTAGAGACTAAATCATATGAAAAAGGACCCCCTTGGAGTCTTCTTCCGTATTCGTTCAGACTCTCTAAACATGAACGATATTGAGTTTTCTTTCAGTGGACTCATTAAATTAAACATTGAGAGACCCATTTTGGGATTGAACCCCTCCTCTCTTAGGTTAGAGGCACTCATCAATCATGATGGGGGAAATGGGAAGGGAATCATCTTGCAAATAATGGAAGTTGTTTGTCATTACCTTTGAACATGGCATTTGTCTACACAATAATGTCAGTCAATTTGGTATTCAACTGATCTCTATAACGATCCACTTTCATGAGTCATGTCAATCCTTTGAGTCTTTCAAAAGAATGCATTGTCCATTGTCGCATTGTGTATCTCTCCTGTCTATTCATGCTACCAAGTCTTTTTATCATGCCGGCTAATGTTCAAAGGGGATTTGAAGAAGTCTTACCACTGCAGTCTACACAGTCTTTGTGTCAGTATCTTTGAGTCAGTCATATGGTTACTACATTTACATCATTCCAAAACTATGTTCCGAGCTTCATGTCGTCGATGTGGGACTCATCATGGCCCTCCTTCGACGAGACTATTCCCGTCGACATCATCTCATCATCCAGGAAATAGTCTTAGAAACAATATTTAGTACCTTGAGATCTGTATGCCTTAATGAAAGTTTCTCTCGCTCTCAACATAGGTTCACCTCATTGACCTTTGATCAATAGAATCGACTAAGTTTTCGACATCAGGACATCTATTCGCACTCAGTAGATTGTACTAAGGTACCTTGGGAATCATTGACATTAATGGTGATCTCCCTCGCACTTGTTAACGGTTCACATCATTGGTCGTAAATCAAGTGGTTTATACCATGTTCGACTTCAAATCATTGTAATCACATGGATAGAATCATACTTTGTGGAACACGAGATGAATACCCTAGGCATTTGTTTAAAGTGCTCATTGATTTTCCCCAGGTTGCGATGGAGTTTTGTATATCTAGCATGGATCCACATTTGTATGGTCATGGCTATGCTCAAATTTGCATCTATATGAAATAGATCTACGTTGTATGTCTAGTAGCTATGTCCAAGTTTGAGTCCTCTATCACATGGATCTACGTTGTATTCTAGTAGCCATGCTTATCTATTCCACTCATAGATCTACCTTGTATCAGTCTATAGCTATGAGTTTGGTTACTTGTGTCTATGAGTCAACATACTGATGTACTACAGATGCCTACTTGACAACATGCTCCGATCGAGCCAACATTTTCATCTCCTGGAAATGACTTGTTCTCAAAGCTCTCATTTATCGTATCCCTCTAAGACTCATGCTTCGGGGGGTATCTTGTTATACCAAAATCCTGTCACCATCATGTGATAAGACATTTGACATGCCTATTTTCCTTGAATCCCAGCTTCTGGAGTGGAAACTAAATGGTTTTTCATCAATCTTACATGAAAAATCCCAACATCATGCATGCCCCTTTATCCAGGAGCGGTACCCTTGTTCGCACCACCCATACTTTGTTTCCCATAAGCAGTGCCACTACTTATATCCCTTAGTCCATAAGCGGTTATTACCAGAACCACTTTGTCACTGAATGAAAAATGCAATACCATGGGTAAAAATGGAAAAAGAGAAGCTTCTCAAGGCTTCTAGATGATAAGCCTCAAGATATCCCTTATCCCTACTGTAGTGGGTCAGTTCAGCTCGAGATCCCCCATCCTAGTATCTTGGAGGCCACCTCACCCACAAATCTCTCAACCTATCCTATCCATCTAACCTTATAAATAAGAGCTCATACCCATGGTTGAGGGGGAGAATATTGAAGGTATTTTTATGCTGTTGGATTGATCCTTGGCCCAAGATCATTTGGAGAGAGCATAGAGAGCTAGAGTCGAAGCTTTTGGGGATGAGAATTTGGTTTCATGAAGATGCATGTCAACACTAAGGCTTGGTTGTAAACTTCTTCATATTTCATTAATGCAAGTTGATTTCTGTCCCACATATGTTGTTGTTGTTATGATTTCGCATATATGTTGCTAGATTCCTTAGTCACTAGCATAGATTAGTAGATCATATTCTGGTTGCTTTGCTCTATTTCATGTTGAGCTTGATTGCAGGTACACAGGTGTACTATAAAAGCCTTGTATTATAGATATCTACGGTGTCTAGGGAGAGTCTTCAACCTCTGTCCTCTATTTGTTCTAGATCTAAACCATTCAGACCAGTGGAACACCTTGCTGTCCGCAGGAGGTGAAATATTCCAGCTAACAAGGTTCTTATGATCGCTCCACCTTCAGTATTGATTCAGGAGAATCCATGAATATGGCCTGTGTTAGAGAGCTCTTCTCTTACATGCATTCAAATAGTGGCCCGGTTGTTCGAATGGGAAATGACTCTGAGATCTAAACCAAGGGAGTTGGTAGGATTGACCTTGACCATTGATATTTCAGTGATGTCCTCTATTTACCATAATTAGCAGAAAATTTGTTGTCAATATACCAAATGACACATACAGGAGTATGCAAGAGAGTAACATTTACTCCAGATCTAGTAGATATAGCAAATATATCCTCCAACCAAGTTGTGGAATTAGGGTATGCAGATCACCAAGCTAGAATGTATAAATTCTCAAATTTCCTCCCTAATTCCAGAGGGAAAGCGCTCTTATCTCATGCCAATGATACCTCCAAGCTATGGCATGAGATATTTGGAAAATTGAATACAATTACCTTCAAGAACTGAACAAGGATGAGATGGTGGAAGGCCTTCCTCCAATCAAATATTCTAGTGGTCCATGCATTGGTTGTGTAGTGGGAAAGCATTCAGAGCATAGCTATGAGAAGGGGAAGACTAAGAGAAAAAAAAGACACTTGGATTGGTACATTCATACCTAATTGGTCTCCTTCCCACTCCCTACTATGGAGGATCAAGGTATGTTCTCACTTTCATAGAAGATTACTCAAGGTTCTGTTGGGTGTACTTCCTTAAGTTAAAATATGAAGTCTTTGAGACATTGAATATTTGGAAGGACCTAGTGGAGAACCAAAGTGGGAATAGGATTAAAATACGTAGGAATGATAATGGTAAATAATATGTCAATATAAATCTGCAGCATCTTTGTGAGGAATTTGGCATTCAAATGCAACATTCGGTCCCCTACACACCACAGCAAAATGGTGTGGTAGAGACGAAAAATAGGGCTCTCAGAGAGATGGCTACATGCATGATTGAGGAAAAGGAATTGAGTCCAAATATATGGGATGAAGCCATCAATTGTTCTGCATATGTTCAAAACATGGCTTTACATAAATCAGTGAAAGGGAAAACACCCTACGAGGCTTGGTTTGGACACAAATCAAATGTCTCACATTTCAGAATGTTTGGCTCAAGGGCATGGGCTCGAATTCCATCAGAAAAGAGGAAGGCATTTCAGCCATAGATTAAAGAATGTTTCATGGTTGTTTATAGTGAATAAACAAATGGTTATAATCTCTTTGATACATCCACACACAAAAACTTTCATTGAGAGGAGTGTGCAATTCGAAGAAGAGATCATACCAGATTTTGAGCTACCACTGGGGCAATCATTAGAGGAATTTTGGGGTCTAAAATGGGCCTCCTAAGGAAAATAATAAAATAATAGTTAAAATAATAAAATAATATTGATTAATTTTGGAGGAAGAAAGAAAAAAACTACTTTTTGTGTCCGTATTTTCGACATATCTCCCTGTGTTTTTACTCAAATTTCGATCGGGAGAGCTCGTTGGATGCAGAATTTGATTCTGCATCCAACAAGTACCCACACTGCATACTTTTGATGGATCTCGCTACCCCAAAAACAAGAAATACCTGAAAAAATGTGATGATGATGTCATCATCACATTTTTTGAGGTATTTCTTTTTTTTGGGGTAGAGGGGTCCATCAAAAGTATGCAGTGTGGGTACTCGTTGGATGCGGAATCAAATTCCGCATCCAATGAGCTCTCCCGATCGAAATTTGAGTAAAAACACAATGAGATATGTCAAAAATACGAACAAAAAAAGTAGTTTTTTTTAATGACAAATATGTCAATTCAACCATTATGGTTGGCTTATTTTATTGAAATTCTATTGGTTCTTGAATTCCAACTCATAAAAACATATTTTGGCACGTTTTCTTATAAGGCCCATTTTAGACCCCAAATTTCCTCTAATGTCTCTTCTCCCCAACACCATGATGATGTAAGTGATGATTCAAACTATGATTTTTCTGATAATTCTGATAGCTACATGGCTGAATATTACATTTATGTACATGAATCACCTTCAAGTCCTAAATGGTCTGAGAAAACTATACAGGTTGTTGGGGATCTAGCAGGCAATCGTCTAGATCCTACAAAAACAAGATCCCAATTTCACAATGCTTCTTATGCAAGTGAAATTTCTCTTGCTGAGCACTATTATATGATAATTGGATCTAACCCACAGTCATATCAGGAATCTTGTCATGACCCAAGGTGTTAATCATCCATGCAAGATGAATTCAACTCTCTTCAAGAGAATGAGACATGGGAATTGGTTCCCTTGCCTCCCAAGAGGAAGCTTGTGAAATGTAAGTGGGTCTTTCGAACCAAAATTGATGCAGATTGTTCTGATATTAAATACAAGGATAGATTAGTTTCTAAGTTATTTTCTCAATTCCAAGGAGTGGACTACACCGTGACCTTTTCACCAGTTGCAAAGATGGATTCAATCAAGCTAGTCTTACCCATTACTGCTAGTAAGTGTTGGGGGGTTCAACACTTGGATGCGAAGAGTGCATTCCTCCATGGTGAACTACAAGAAGATATCTACATGAAGCAACCTAATGGTTTCCAAGAGGACCCTTCCCTTGTTTGCAGGTTGAAGAAGTCACTCTATGGCCTCAAGCTAGCCCCAAGGGCTTGGTATGCTAAAATGGATAGTTTGTTGCTCTCAATTGGTTTCATTCGATGCAAGTATCATCCAAATGTGTATTTTCAGAAAAATGATGATGTATTGTAGGTTATTGTAATTTATGTGGATTACCTCTTAATTACAGGTAGCTGCACCAAAAAAATTGGACCAATTAAGGCATCTCTACACAGTGAGTTTGCAATGACTGATCTAGGATTGCTAAAACAATTTCTAGGTTTGCAAATTGCGCAATATGAAAGAGGAATCATTCTCAGCCAACATAAGTATGCTTCAGACCTACTAATAAAGTTTAATATGGCTTATTTTAAGGAAGCCAAGTTCCCATTTCTTTCTGGCATAAAACTAGGTGAATTTGGTGATTCTCCTTTGGTAGTTGTTCACTGTACAGGCAGCTAGTTGGTAGTTTGTTGTACCTTACACATAACAAACCTTATTTAGCTTATACTTCCAATGTTTTAGTAATTTATATGCAGCAGCCACATGATTTCTACTGGAAGGAATCCAAAAATATCCTTCAGTATGTTCAAGGAACCAAGAGTTTTGGGGTACACTATGCAGCTAGTTCTTCACTAGAACTAGTAGTATTTTCTAATTCGGATTGGCCTGGAGATTCCAACGATAGAAATTCCACTTTTGGTTTTGTTTTTATTCTTGTTGATGGTCCCATTTTCTGTTCTAGTAAGAAACATCACACAATTTCTCTTTTTTCAGCAGAGGCCGAATATAGGGGAGTAGTGAATGCAGCCACACAATGTGTGTGGCTAGAAGGTATTCTTCGGGAGCTTGATGTTGCATTTGATTCACCCACTACCATTTGGTGTGACAATCAAAGTTACATAAATATATATACAGATCCAATATAGAGGCAGAGGACAAAGAACATAGAGATCCATATGCACTACATTCGGGGCTTAGTGCATGACAGGGTGATTGCCTTCTAGTATTTTCCATCCACCGAGCAAACTGCTGACATATTCACCAAGATTTTTACTGAGAAGACATTCAATTAATTGAGATCATTTCTTAGAGTGAGTGATGGATGGTGATGGATTCCATTCACTTACAGGTTTTCAGCCCAATGTCCATTTTAGAGGGGAGGTTTTGTTCCCATGAGGTTTTCCTCCTTTCCTCATTTTTCATGGACAAATAAATTTATGTTTGTAATGAGGTGACTTGAGCCTTTGTTTCCAAGGCCTCCAATAATATTTTAATGAGCTGTACTAATTCATGGTTAATGGGGGGTTTTATAATAGTATTCCAATACTTAGTACCTTGGTTTATAACCTTATTCAATTTCATTTGCTTCTTAGCATTAAATTCTTATGGTTTAGACTTAGGGAATTTGGTCTAGGAGGTGAACTGGTTATTTTCAGGCCTTTCACACATGCACTAGTGCTATAGTTGGTCAACCCACCACATGTGCACCCTCATTTAATGCCTTGGAGTGCTACATCCTTGATTTGGGTGATATGGGTTTGACTAGGTAGCACTTATGTGTATTTTTGTCCATTTTGGATCTCCTAGGAGCATTTATTGTCACCTAGAGCCTCCCACGCACTTCTACTTGCTCACCCACACATGAATTGGATTCATTATTTCCCCAACACACTTCAGCCATGTCCACACCATGATTCATGGCCATTTGGGATGATTTGGATCTTGTTTGGTCCACCTAGGGGGAATTGAGGTCAATTTTGGCCATGTCACATGTACACTCATATTTGGCTTCCTAGGTGTCATGAATTGATACATATGTAATATATACTTGTTCTTAACACATTCATGTGTTAGACAGTTCAATAATATCCACCTTATGTTCACATGTATGTGTAAAATTGTTACTCTTTCAATCTTTTTTATTGTTTTTTTACAACTAAATCGATTTATGAGAGTCTCTTGTGCTCCTAGATCCTATTGTAGATCGAATTCTAACAACCAATTTAGAATCCCATTTTGCACGAAGTTTTACTTCCAAATATGTGCCAATTTTTGCTTCCAAATATGCACCAATTTTTGCTTCCTTTTTTGCATCATGTTTTGCTACCAAAATGATGCCAAATATTTAATCTATTGTTGCACCATATTTTTCTTCCTATGTAGTGCAATGTTTTGCATCCAAAGTAATGTCTTATGTTTCTACCATATCAACGCCATCTTTGGCTTCATCATTAGCTCCAAGTGTTGCATCCTTTTTAATTCCTAGTTTCACATCTCTATTTACTCCCACATTAGCACCATGTTTTGCTACTACTTTAGTGCCCAATTTATCGTCCTTTTTTACTACCACAATAGAACCACATTTTGTTTCCCATTTAATTTCTTTTCTTTCTTCGTATTTTTCTTCCTCATGAATGCCTCATTTGGTTTCTCATTTAGCATCCAATTTTGCTCCTTTGTTGTGTTGAGATTACAGCATCAGGAGTATTCTCCAGTATTGTGAGTAATATCAAGATAGTAGACTTGTGAATAATATAAGGTCCTACAAATATCCTTATATGATTGAGGTGTTGATGTTGTAAAGCTTGTGATTAATATCAAGTTGAGTCTTGTGAGTAATATCAAGACAGTAGACTTGTGAGTAATATCAAGGCAGTAGAGCTTGTGAGTAATATGAAGCTGAGACTTGTGAGTAATACCAAGAAAATAGACTTGTGAGTAATATCAAGTCAGTAAAGCGTGTGAGTAATATCAAGATGAGTCTTGTGAGTAATATCAAGATAGTATACTTATGAGTAATATCAAGTTCTACAAATATCCTCATGTTGTGAGGTACTATACTTTACTAGATATACTATGTGATGTATGGCTAGTCATGGTCAATATGTGCTACAAGTCTCCTTTATGGATTGGCCACCCCTAGAGTGATTTAATTTAGCATGTGACTATATGACTCGGGGTAATACGTACGATCATAGGTTCGGAAACAATCTTAAATGAGTATGATTTGATATATATGATTAATGAATGAAAACACATATGGTTCATGCAGAGAAATAAATATAAGCACATAGATGGAGAAAGAATTCAAATTCCCCATGTTTCCATCAAGTGAAATCGAATTGATAAGATATCAGTTAAGTATTTGTTATGGTAAACAAAGTTTAGTAAATTAAGGAATCGACTCCTTAATTTATGCAAGTGATTGTTGGAAATAAAAACTAATGGAAAAGCACTAGTTACTGTTCAATTACATTCAATCATGTTCAGCTACATTCAGTTGCATGCAGTTCCATTCAGCTTTGTTCACTTACATTCAGTTGCATGTAGTTCCATTCAATTCAGTTCAGTTACACTGAGTTGTATGCAGTTACACTCAGTTCCATTCAGTTGCATGTATTTTCATTCAGTTCAGTTCAGTACACTCGGTTAACAACTCAGTTAGAGTTAGTTAATTAATGGAAGGCACATATCTTCTTGTGGGAGATAATTATGGAGTGCCAGCTTGGCACTAGATAAATGGGGGGGTGCATGATTGAAGATAGATCAATTTTTAAGTGTTAACAAGTTACTGGTGCATGCAACTATTCTATTTTTGTTGTAAAACCTATTTTGACTTGTTATTAAAGTTCTATGCACTTGGCAAGTTAGAAACAACATTCTATTTGATCTCCACTCATTGGTGCTCTCAGTGAAATTATTCTGCTATTGTAATCAATTCTATGCTACATGTCAATCATACTCTAAGACTTTTTGTTGGGTTTTTCATCCTTCGAATCAATGGAGGGTTTTCCTAGGGTATATCTTGTGTTATATGTTTTGATTTATATCTTTGAATTATTGATGTGATTTATGTGCACTGCTATTGTGGTTTATAGTTTTTAAGTTCATGTATATTCATATTTTTCTCAATCTCTAACATGGTATTAGAGCAAGGGTGTGTAAGAGCTTATCTTTGTGCAAACACTTTAAGCCTCTGTAGTTCTTGAAGCATTGAGCAAGAGCTTGAATAAATGGCTTCTATATCCATCCGATCGGAATATAGAATTGAAGGAACATCCAACTTCAATACATGGAAGGCGATGGTGTTCAATATTATTGAAGAGCACGATCTGGATTATTTTGTGACAGTCGTGATCGAAGAGCCCACTACAAATCCAGGAAGGAAAAATTACAAAAATAATCAAGCAAAGGAAAATAGGATCATAAATGACTCTATGAAGGACAACCTCATGTTGGTGATCACACCATTGAAGATGGAAAAGGAGTGTTTCGACACACTAGCGAATCTCTATGAGAAGAAGGACCCTACTCAAAAGAGGGATTTGAAAAACAAGTTGCGCAACATGAATATGAAGAAGGATGAGGCCATAGCATCATTCTTCACGAAGATTTCACAAGTGAAGGATCAACTAGTAAGCATCGGTGTAAAAACAGATGAGGATGATCTTATACAAACCTCCATCGATAGAATCCTCTCCTCATGGGAGACCTTTCTTGTTGCGGTAAATGGAAGATAATATCATCCCAATTTCAAAATACTTTGGCATGATTGCATCCAAGAAGAAGGGTGCATCCAGAACATGATGGTGAGCACTAAGGAACAGAATCTTTCCCTCACGATAAGAACCAAGAAATAAAGAAGACCCTTTGCTCCGAATAACATATTCTATGTAAAGAATAAATAGATCCATAAAGGTATGGACAAATCAAAACTAATATGTTTTTATTGTAAGAAGGAGGGTCACTTTATGCGGGATTGCAATACAAGGAAAAGAAAAGAGGGAAGAATCCATGCCTCCACCGTCGTAGAATGAGGTGAACCTTATCAAGAGAAATCATACAACTATCGAAAATAATATTTCCTTTAGTGAAGAAGAGAATTTTCTCTTGGTTTCATGGAATCCTTATTCCCATGCAGAGACACACTTTCTATTACATGCATTAAGTTTTCTTTTTGCAGTGTTTAAAGTTGCAGTGAATAAAGAAGGACTCCACCTATCTTCACAAGGATGCAGATATCAAGAGGGAGACCACAAAAACAATAAATATGATTACCTTATTTTTTTCTATTCTAAATCATATATTAAAAGTTTTTATGATTGTCATATAGATCTGTATTCCTATACTTGGAATTGTGTTTAACATATACATTGTTTTTCTATCTTTATTGGCATGTTATCAATCTCGTGAGTCCAAATTTTGTGAGATGATATAGGACTGATATAAGAATTATGAAGGACTGATATATAATCATATCAGACTGATATAAGGCTGAAAACATCCTCCATAAGACTTGATATTTAGGGAATCATGATTGTTTCATAAACTGTGAACAAAAGACTACATGATTGGCTAGATAGAGGGCTTCATTCTTACCTCGTGAGATATGAACATGGGGTTGTATATTTATTTCATAAAATGAATTTCTCAGAATGATATAGGAATTATATAGGATTTTATATCAGTATATAATATTATAATGGGATATGTTAAACCGGTTGGTCAAATAACTGTACATAACTATGTAAATCCTTATCAGTATATTGAGACTATTTTATGTGAATAAAATTCATGAGTATGAAATGGTTCTAACCATTAGAATAATTTTTATTTTAGGGAAAATTAATATTTCCTTACCTACAAGTAAATAAGGACATGAATGCGGATTCATTTTGATGGCTAATCCTGAAAGAGAACAGTTCGGGAAACCCTATGTCGCTTGGGAAGCAGAGAAAATAGATGGATTAATTCTATTCTGATAGATGTGAAGACTCCTAAAGATATTCTATATTATTTAGATTCATGTTTCAAATAAGAGATTCATATATATATGAGCATAATTCTCTGTTATGGAGGAACCAGATTATGATTCTCACATTTACATGGTGAGAGGTAGTTGCTAGCCTCGCTAGCTCCTGAAGAACTAGTGTAACTGGCTGATGTACCTCCTGTAAAAAGGGAGATATACATGATGTTCATATTCATAAGGAAGTTTATAATTGTATTCAATAATATTGTCATGATTCTTATTATTAGTGGTGTGGCATTCACCAGATAAAGAGTTTCCTTAGTAAAGGAAAATGTGTAGTAAAAGATCCTAAAGAGTTTCAGTATGATGGACTACAAATCCATGGCCACACATATGAAGGTAAATATGAAATTTTATAATTCTTATTTCACATTTGGAGGATTTCAAGTCAGTTGAAGATGTATTTGGTTAGTCACGAGTCCCAGGATCCATTATGTGCTTTGTAGTTTGTACATAGACATGTACAAAGCATGTGTTGTGGTACCTACTTGGTATAAGTGTATGTGGACTCAAATATGTCTTGGTCAGTGAAATAGAGTTTCAAATATATATGAAATCTGACTAATATAGTGATCAAGGAAGATCACATGTGTTTCTCTAGATAGATAATGTTGAAAAATAGTACATTTTTTTAGGGTTCTAGTTAGTTATATTCAAGACATGGTACATATCCATAGATGAGTAGCATTTCCATCATTCTTACTAAGACTCTGTCTAGGACAAATTTGGTATAGTACATAAGAACTCCTCTAGTTGAAGAGAGAGTATTGATGTGTCTTCATAGGAAGCATCAGATAAAGTACCCACCCATTATTTATCGTACTTGACTTAGGAAGACAAGGGCTATGATAGCTTGTGGAGAGAACCCACATGAGAAGAGACATGATCAAAAGTCTCAGAGACTATTTATAGTCTAGACTATTAGAGAAAAGTTTAAAACTCCCATAGAGGTAACTGGGGTGCTATGTAAATATAAAGTGAAGGATCACTAAGAAATCCATCATGACTTGGAGAACATCACAGAGAATGGAAATCTCACAGAGAAATTCTCTAGATGACAGAAGATTCAAGAAGTCAACAAATGTTGAAGAGTGAAAGAAAAGATAAGTCTTTATTTCTTCATTTCATTACACATTTTTTGTATAATGTTTTATGTGATGGATTTAAAAATCCATGGTTTCTAGATTAGAGAAACTTTATTCTGGATTGGATCCAGATAATGCTACTTTGTGTAAGTAGTTGATTGGTCTTTGAGCAGACTTGCTGTATTTTATGCAAACTACTAAGCATATGTTTGTGTACCTTTGAGGTACATTGGAATAGGCTCTTTATTATATTTCATACATGGAAGACCTATTATTTAAGTGTGTTATCCATCTATTGTTTTATCCTGAGATAAGCAATATAATTTGAGGCTAGTACTACAGAAGCTAAGTGTATTGTGGCTAGTACTACAAAAGAAAGATGTATGTCTAGGAGTACTACAGAAGAAAAATGTGTTTTATGAATAGTACTACATACTGAGGAGCAGTGTAGCTTGGGAATCTACCTACTAGGGTGAAATACTTGAGCCTACAGTTATTAGGTGTTGATAGTCAATATTTCTTGAAAACTCTATATGTGTTTTATGATAAAAACACTTTCAATATGAAGTTTTACTTCATTGAAGTCATGGTCATGAGTTCCAGTACATAGGTACAGATGAGTAGATTGAAAATTTCTGACAAGCCTCTGTTGAACTGCAAAAACACCACATTTTATTCACCTTTCATATACCATTCGTCACCTTATTCCTATCTTATCCTTCCATAAAACCATTATGGGTTTATATTACCATTTTCCAAATCATTTATTTTTGAGTATTTTGAGTGAATTTGTGGTTAATTATAGAGAAAAATAACATATTTTCATTATACTTTAAAGTTGGGTGAGTTTGGTGATGCTTACAGGTGTATTTGAAGACTTTAACAAGCTCAAAAGTGACCACCTAGTCTCATATTTGAATTTCATCTTCTAGATGTGGGCTAACTTCAAGGAGAAGATCATGAAAATCTAGAGAGAATATCTCATCCAATATTTGTTGAGAATTTTGAAGGATGAGTTGTAGATTTGTTGAGTATTTTGAGGGATAAGTTGAGAGAATAGTGGATCTGTAATTATGATTAGTTATCTTGAATTCATGTATAAATAGTAGGGCTCTCTCCTCATTTTGGTTAGACGCCTCTCTAGTCTCCTCATTTTGGTTAGAGGCCTCTCTAGTGGTTTGGTAGTAGAGAACTTGTTCATCTTTTTAGATAGTCATGGATTTGATCCTATTGTAATAGATTTCATATTTCAATAGATAGTTTGATCTCTTCATATTTTAATGTCTTGGTTATGAATTAGTTGTATTGATTTTATGTGAGCTCACAAGTTAATGTTGATTATTTTGAGTCAGTTAATTTATACAATTTCATGTTTTCTGCAATTAGATTTATTTCCATACAATTTCTTGTTTTCATAGATTAGCTTCAATTTTAGTTGTGGAATAAGTTAGTAATACTCTGCAATATTTTGCTTGTGCCTCACAAGTTTATGCTCTCTCTGGGTTGACAATTAAATCGTTGGATACATGTCATGATTTGTTTAATATTTTCCTCAACATTTTAGCGTCATTGCAAGGGAGATGCTAAAAGGGATAAGAGTCTAGATAGATACATAGATTACTTTTACATTACATAGCAAGGGGGAGGGGAAAATGGTAAGACGCAAGGATGACTTCACTATGGAATTTCCAAGATTTCTGTGGTGTAACAGCCAGACGCATCCACTATAGTGGGGTCCCCTAAAGCCTTGTTGTTCCTTTGTTTTCGCAAGTTTGTTTATTTTTCTGCAAAATGTTTTCTTTTTTTCTGCAAATTCAAGTTTGTTTTTTTTATGCAAATTTTATTTTACAGTTTTGTAGTGTAAAGTTTGGATTGTTTTCATTTTTGGGTGCCTTTATTTCATATTAAATTGCTTCTAACTTTGTATTTGTTCATTCTTTGTTTTGTACAGATTTTTGTGCACCTTTTTATTTCTGTTTTTGCACTCATTTTGTGCTACTATTTTTGTGCTTGTCATGTACTCGTTCTTTTCTTCTAGTACTTGATTTGATTCCAGTAAAATTATTTTAGGATGAAAATAAGTCTAGAACAACTCACTCAGATCCTAGCAAAACCAAGATCTCCCCTTCTCTAGAAGAGGAGATCTTGATAACAGCTAAAGATATCATTACTCCTCCTGAAGCAAACAAGGAAGAATCGACGTTTGAGGAATCATGCATATCAGATGAAGAACGCCTATTCGAACTGGAGATTGAAAAGGATGAAAAAGGGATCTTGGGTGAATATCAAGCAATCGAAAGTTGCATTGAGCAATGGTTCCAAGTAAGTACTAGGTTAGATCGATATTGTTTTCATTTTTGTTTTATTAATTCATATTTTCAACATTTAATTTTCTATATTATTGTATATTCTAGGTTTAGTTTTTCAAAATTAAAAGACAATTTTGGTTTACTTCTTTTAGGTAGATGGTTACATTGGAAATTCCATTTTGTGTAAATAATATTTAATTTTTAATTAAAGCAGAGTAGGTAGGTTTTAGTTTTTATTTTTCAATTGAAAATTAGCTTTGTTTTAATTTACTTTAATATTTCTATTTGTTAAAATTTTCTAATAGTCTTAAATTAATTTTTAATTTTGTTAGGAATTGAAAATAGTTTTAATCTTTTAAATCTGAAGAATTTATGAATTTTGACCTTTTTTCATTGTCATTTAATAAATTTTTTTAGTCATGTTAGAAATAAAAAAAATGCATTAGGAATTAAGTTTTTATTTTTTAAAGCTATATATAATTAGAAAATAAAATAAACAAATTAATAAAAAAAATAATCGAAATCTATATAGTTTTTTCTTTAGTTTAAAATGTTCATTTGTTTGGTTTAGTTTTTTCATATATATAAAAATAATAATAATAATAATAAATGAATAAATAGATCTAAATAAATCTAAAGTTTTTGCATCTAGGGAATATATATACTTTAATTGATCTCTTTTCAATAATTTTCTTGTTTTAGAAAAACTTTCATTTGTTTTGCTTTGATAGGAATTTAAAATTTTAATTTTTGCAAAAACTTTAAAAAAATCCTAACTGTGTGTCCATGGATAATTTACCTGCAACTACAAAACATTAATATATATATAATAAAACTCTTTAAAAAACAAAACCTGCATAAACAAATAAAAAGTTAACATTGTATATACATATATATATTAAAATAAAAATTCTAAAAACAAAATAAAACTTAAAACCTGAAACCTGGAAAAAAAAATACAGTTGTAGAACTTTTACACTTCATCCCTCCATATGAAACCTATAAATGCAGAACCTTTTAGCCGATAAATTGAACCTGCAAATAGACCTCCATGCGCAACCTGTAAACAGTCCTTCATACTAAACCTGTAAACATAATTTTTTTTATAATGATCTGTTGGTCTGCAAATAGGAGATTTTCTGGATCGCTATGCTCATGATTAAAATAGCTCTAAAGCCCGGTTAGATAATAAAATAGTGAAACGGCCCTGCGCGCAATAGAATATCTCCCCCAAATGATTCATGCTTGTCTTCTAGTCGAGATTTGCTCAAGAGATCATTTACTTCCCATTTTATCAGTTGTTAACAGCCTGTTCTATTTTTAGGTAACTTCAATAACTCATTCAGAGGAATGGACGAGCGAATTTCCGAAAAAGAATAAACCTGTTAATAAGCATTATCCACTATATTTCTCATTTATCATACTCCGATTTTGAGCCATGGAATCTCGATCTCGTAGCTGCTAACAAAGGTATGGATCTCATTAACGAAGGTCATAATCTTGATCTTGGTAATAAGTATGCAAGCGATCTTGGTGTGATTCCTGCGATTAGAATGTGAGCTTTTGTAACCGCATT
Source organism: Pseudotsuga menziesii (assembly GCA_001517045.1). Classification (NCBI taxonomy): domain Eukaryota; kingdom Viridiplantae; phylum Streptophyta; class Pinopsida; order Pinales; family Pinaceae; genus Pseudotsuga; species Pseudotsuga menziesii. The sequence continues at coordinate 22,114 of LPNX010954428.1, forward strand.
ATTCTTTATTAAATGATGTAGCTACGTAAGATTAATTCATGGCATTCTTTTTTCGATGAACCGGTGAAACTATCAAAAGAAATGTGGCATCTCAATCATATTTCACTATAGCTTGATGATGGAGCTATCATTCCTTTCCCATGCATGGTTGAGACTGTTGCATCCATAGCAGATTGCTAAAACCTATAGCCAAATATAATTAACAAAATAGTGAGAGATCTTACTTCGAAATATTTAATAAAATTTGCATTACAAATATCATTATAAAATAATTCAAATTTTTTTTATGACTCTATAGGAGAGACATGATAAATAAATAGTTAATAATTCTTTTCCAGCTATCTTGCGCATATTAATTAATTGAATCTGGTAGAACTGCAGTAAATGTGTGACAGAAACCATATTGGCATATTTCTAGGCGTAATTGTGTTGTTCTATCTGTTTGTTTCTACCCAACGATAATAAAAAAAATATGATACAGTGAAAATGTGGCACCCTTCTCTATATTGACATGTAGCTCAACATTAGTTCATAAGCCAATCTTGTGTATTTCTTAGGTTGGATTACAATAGCAATGACGCCTGGTTTATGGTGTAAAATGAATAATTAGATCCAGTCTGTAGTAGCAACACTATTCAAAGCATTGTTAATAACTGCCATGTTAGAAATCCATCGTATAGAATAGACTTCCCATTGATTATCACGGTGCAACAATTTCTTTTCGAATAGTTCCCTTAAATTCAAATCCTTTCCACAAGTAGATTCATGTCTCAGAACGTTTGGAAAAAGCAAATGGAATGCACAATTGTTTTCTCTATAGTCTCCTTCTAGTGCTCTTCAACCTAATTGTACAGATCACGAACATGAGAGAGTAGTTAAAGTGGTAAATTGCTCGGTGAAACCCTTGTCGATTCCTTTATCAACAATGATTGATGTCCACATGCATGCAATCCACGTCGGATAATAGGAGCCATCATTCTTCAGGTTTGTCTATAAAAATCTTCATAGCAACAATTATCAATTTGCAGAAGGCATTATTCCATTAAAACCTGAGTTGTGTGTTGTGAATAGCTCTCGTCTACCCCAGCCAGCGCAGCGCAGGCAAGGAGTTATCTTGTCCCTAGATAATGTTTCTGGGGCAGATTCCAGGGACAACGTTTGGATTTGGAACCGAGCGAAATGAGGCTCAAACGGGTTCTAGCTTGAACCACCATAGGACAAAGCTTAGTCGTCACCCATACGCGAGAGACTTTGTTATTGTTCCATTCTGATATGCTCACTATGACCTTGGCTACAGGTAATGCCTTTCCCACCGAAGCTATTTCCTATTAGTTTACTCCAGGTGCGTGCCAATTTTGCTTAGTCAACTTTTGATTCCAGGTCAATTATATATTAATGGTGCTGCTGAAACTAGTTTACCATGTCAAGGGATTGCACATGTCAAGAAAATTTCGAAGATGCTTTGGGGAAATTTTAGTTGTTAAAAAAGGGCTTGAGGCTCTTTGAATTCGATTGGAAAGAATAGTAATTAAATGCAAAATGTTTGCACTACAATCAATAAGTTGAAAACTATATAAGACGAAGTAAAAAAGACAGGTTACTAGACTGAGTTGCTTTCCAATTACAAAAAAAGATATAGTCACCACTCTCATTATTTTCCTGCACATTAGACATTTCTTAAAATGGAACCAATCAAAATAATAAGCACTTATACAAGTAGATCACCTATATAAGTGTAATAGGTAATGTGGAATGCATGGAATTGCATTACCTTAAATCAGCTTGCAGGTGCCATGTGAAAGCATCGACACAATAACCCCAAAAGAAAACATCCATCCAACTACAACAAATGTCAAATGTATGAACATCACATTATATACCCTTCCATGCACTTGATATATAATGATTCTTGAAAGCATCTTTTACCAATTTATAGATTAGCATATTTTTATTTTAGTTAATATGGATATATATATATATATATATATAATAATTAAAAATATTAAAATATATAAAAAGAATTAAAAATAAAAATTTTGGTAGACATAAAAGTTATAAAAAATAAAAATATTTTTATTTTATTTTGGTAAAAAGAACAAATATGTTTTTTGTTCTTTTTGTAAATAAATGAAATTTAATAAAAGGCTTTTGTAAGTAAATAAATCAAAATATTTGTTTTTTAAACAACTTAAAAATTACAAAAACATATATATAAAAAACATTAGGTAAATAAATAAAAACAATTCAATAATAATATAACAAAGATAAAATTAAAACAAAATAAAATATAGATAAATAAATAGAAAAAAAATAAAAACATAACATTTAAAAAAAATACTAAACAAACATAAAAGCAATAACACTTTATTTTATCTCTTTTGTTTCATTATTAAAGAACAAAAATATATATATAAAAAACTTGTCAAAACTAAAAAATAAAAATACAATAATTAAATCTATTTTAATACATCATCCCACTTTTGAATGAAATTAGATTAGTATAATTTAATTTTAGGTGAATATGTATATAATAAGAAATAATTAAAAAAATATACAAATTAAAATACATACAAATAATTGAAAATAAATTTTTTAGGTCAAATGTAAATTAATAAAATTAGTATGCATCTTTGAAATAGAAGATTGAGCTGCTGTTGCAGCCAAGCCTTTTTCTTAATTTTTATTTTTTCACACAGTGGGACATGACACATCTTCTGTTTGGGGGAGGTAGGTGTTTATTTCAAATTGCCAAACCTGTTGATTGTTTGCACACTCTCCTCTAATCTATATCATTAAGATAGTTTGATTTTACAGGGGTTGACCACTCAAAGGGTCGACCCTCTCTCTCTGTCGCTCAATCATTACATAAAGACGCACTTATTTTAAAAAATATTAGTTAATGAATAAAATAAAATAAATTTAAATTTTAAACAAACTTAGAATTTTCTCAAAATTTTATGATTGTTACGCTAACTTGTTTTCACAAGCCACTCAGAAACATGCTTTGACAGGAAACGTTGCTACTTTCAACTATAAAAGCATTTCATTTATTTTCTTTGACTTGGTTTGTTAAGCACATATTTTTTCTCTATTTTCACTGCTCTCACAAGTTGGTTGCAGGAAAATGCTAACCTTTTGCATATTTAAAGACGAACAAATGGCATGCAAAAATAATTTTCAGAATCACAGAAGATTTTCAGAAAAAAAATGTTCCATTGAAAGCTCGAAAGAGTTGAGTTTCCTCTTGAGTATGTCATGACATTTGCTGCCACAAAGAAGCCTTTCAGAAACCAATTACACCATGTCATGATTACTATGCATTTTCCTTCCAAGCTTGTTCGTCATCCATGTCAGAGTCTACGTTTTTCTGCCTTATACATCATAACTTTCAACATGTCTACCTTTCTGAGTCGCACACAATTTACCCATTTTCAATTTATCTTTTTCCTTTTGAATAAAACCATTCAGTTTCCTTCTCATGACTACACTGCTTTGGTATCCCTACCATAAAATCTTTTTTACCCTCATATCTTTCATCTATAGTCCTATCACTCATTATGTACAACTCGTGTTGACTGATATGGGATTCCTTAAGTCCCGCCTTTCAACAAGTCTTTCTCCATCAACCTCAACACCTTATCTGGGATAGAGACTAGAGTTCATTTTTAATTCCTTGAGTCTTGCATGCCTTAATGGCAAGTTCTCTAGCTCACAATCATGGGAATACATCAATGTCCCTTGATCGTTAGATCTTGCAAGTGGTTTGACATCAGCTCATTTATTCGAACTTTGCATGATGTACTTAGGTACCTTGGCACTCATTTGCATTAATGGTGAGATTACCTCGCATTGGTAAATGGCATTCATCAATGGTCGCTAATCCAGTGATTTCTTTCCATGTTCGACATCGACGCATTTATTCGCATGGTAAGAATTGTACCATCGAGTTTTGTAGCTGGTGAAGACTATATACTTTTCATGCCAATCATCAGAAGTTTTACAGTAGCATACTTCAGCCATATGAGAGTACCACAGTTCTACTTTCAGCTCTCATATTCTACTTCATCCAACCAAGCATCAGTTCAATTCCTTCACTCCACATTCTATTATTCAGCAGCAACAGCCACATTCCTATTACATAAGTTCATCAACTTTTTGGGTAAGTGGAGGTATTTTGTTTTCTAATATTTAACCATGTAATTCCTTAAATCATAGAAAATAAATGAATTTGGAAAATTTCCTCACTACATTCCCTTTCTCCTTTTTATAAACCTAATACATCTTAAGTTGGTGGGAGATTATTTATTACCATTTTACCTATTCATCATCTCATTTACCATTATCCAATATCTCTTTCCCAAACTATGCTTTGTTACATATTGTTATATATCTTGGCTTGATTCATAATATGAAGAAAAGAATTTCTAATATACATTGATGGTTCATCACTTCCAATGCATATATACTTTTAAAAAAAATCTTATGTATTGCAGAAAAATACAACTATAAAATGAATGTTGTTACCATAAGAACCAACATTTGTTATGGTTGTCACACAAGAACCATCCACAAATATATATAAAAAAGAGAGAAAAAGAAAAAGAAAAATTGCTGCCACACATGCATTTTACATCATGGAATGATTTATTGTTACATACCATCATCATGTAAAGTGTTGAGCCACAAAAAGACCACATTTGATTCATCATTTCACATAACATTTATCACCTTATTCCATTATAACCTTTCATAAAACCATCAACATTCACCACTTTCATAATAAATATGGGTTTATATTACTATTTTCCTAATCATTTATTTTTGAGTATTTTGAATGAATTTATGGTTAATTTTTGAGAAAAATAACATATTTTCATTATACTTTAAAGTTGGGTGAGTTTGGTGATGTTTATAGGTATATTTGAAGACTTTATCAAGCTCAAAAATCACTACCTAGCTTCAGACTCGAATTTCATCATCAAGGTTTGGCCTAATTTCAAGGAGAAGATCATGGACATGTGGAGAGAATATCTCATCCAATATTTGGTTGATGATTTTAAGGGATGAGTTGTAGATTCGTTGAGGATTTGGGGGGATGACTTGTCTATTTGTTGAGAATTTTAAGGAATAGATTGAGAGAATAGTGGATCTATAATTATGATCAGTTATCTTGGATTTATGTATAAATAGGAGGGCTCTCTCCTCATTTTGGTTAGAGGCCTCTCTAGTGGTTTGGAAGTAGAAGATAGTCTAGATCTCTTTTAGAGTTAGTCATAAAATAGATGCTAAGTGTTATGTAATGGAGATGATACTTATTGCACCTCCTTTGAATCTCTTATATTAATGTAGATTTCTAACAATTTCTTTCTTTATGAGTTGTTAGTGTAGATTTCCAATTATGTCTTGTTTATGAATTGTTAGCATAGGCTTATCGTGAGCTCACCAGTTATTGTTATTTGCTTTGTACCAGTTATTGTTAATTGCTTTATACCAGTTTATTTCATGCATTCTTATGCTATTTTAGATTATATTTATTTTCTGTAATTTCTTGTTTTTAGATTAGATTTATTTTATGTCATTTTCTTCCTTTTTCTGCTTAATTCAATTTCAGTTATGTATTTTTAATTTCAGTATAGATTAAGTTCAGCGACACTGTCCCTGCATATATTTTGTGTGTACCTCACAAGTTTACACTCTCCCTGGGTTAACAATTAATCATTGGAATTCTATTATAATTTGTTTAATATTTTACCCAACATTTTGGCGTCGTTGATGAGGAGGTGCTAAAAGAGATCAGAGTTTAGATAGGTAGATAGTCTGTTTTTATTAGATAAAAAATGGGAGGGGAAACTATAAGATACAAATACAACTTCACCACGGAATTTTCGTGGTGTAACATCGAGACGCATCCACTTTAGTGGGTTGCCCCAAAGCCTTGATTGTTTTCTACAAAGTGTTTATTTTCCTGCAAGTTCTTTCTTTTTCTGCAAATGCAAGTTTGTTTTATGCAAGTTTTCATTTTTCATTTATAGTTTTGTAGTGTAGAGTTGGATTTCTTTTATTTTTGGGCACCTTGATTTTATATACTAACTTGTTTCTAACTTTGTATCTGTTCATTCTTTGTTTCGTATAGATTTTTGTGTATCTTTTTATTTCTGTTTTTTGCTACTATTTTTGTGCTTGTCATGTATTCGTTTTTTTCTAGTACTTAATTTGATTTTAGTCAAATGATTTTGGGATGAGCATAATTTTAGATCAACTCTCTCAACTCCTAGTGGAAGCAAGGATCTCTTCTTCTCAAGAAAAAAGAGATCTTGATAGTAGCTAAAATATTTACTACTCCTCCTCAAGAAAAAGAAGAATCGACAATTGAAGAATTGTGCACATCATATGAGGAGCAATTATGTGAGAAGAAAATCGAGAAGGATGAAGAAAGGATTTCGGGTGATCAAGGTCATGAAGAATACCCTGCAAACGGAAGCTACATCGAACGATGGATTCAAGTAAGTACTAGGTTAGATTGGTCCTCTTTTCATTTTTATTTTATTAATTTTCATTTCCAGTATTTAATTTTCCATGTTACATCATATTCTAGATCTAGTTTTTCAAAATTAAAACTTAATCTTTGTTTACTCTTGTTAGATAGGTGGTTACACTAGCAATTTCATTTCACTTAAATGATTATAATTTTCATTTAGAATAGAGTAGGTATGCTTTTATTTTTATTTTTCAATTTAAAATTAGATTTGTTTTAATTTACTTTAAAGTTTTTATTTGTTAAAATTTTACTTCTAAAATAGTCTTAATTACTATTGTTTTTTAATTTTGTTAGGAATTTTTTTTTTTAAATATTGTTTTAAATCTTTTAATTTTAAATTTAAATTTTGTTTTTAAATCTTTTTATTCTTAATATTGTTTGAATCTTTTAAATATTTTTATTTTCATTTTTCATTTAATAATTTTTTAAGTCATCCTAAAAATTAAAAAAATTGCATTAAGAATTAGTTTCTTTTAATAATTAAAAATAAAATTAATTAATTAATAAACAAATTTAAATTTCATTCTTCATTAAGAATTATTTAGATTTTTAATCTTTTGAAATTAAAAGTACATTTTAATCTTTTACTAAACAATCTTTGTTTATTTAAATGTTAGTTTTAGTTTTCCTATAAAAATAGACCTATAAATATTAAAATAATTTAAATATTTAAATATTAAACCTTAAATTTAAAATATTAAGCATTATAATAACTTTTTAATACATATATCTATATAATAAACTTATATATTTAATCAATATTAACAAAATGTGCAAACTTTAATATATATATATAACAGATATAATAAAAAATTGCATAGCAGATCGAACAACCCAGTCTTCCGACCATTTTTCGATGTCCTTTAGGATCCATCCTTCAGTCTATATTTTCAGCCTGTCTTTCGATCTGTACAGGATGAAACTTGCAAAAATTTAAATAAACTAATAGATTAAAAATTAAATAAAACAAAACATATTAATAAAAAAATAGTTCTAAACCCTGCCTACTCATTCATCTTTCCATACTAAAAACCTGCAAAATAATACAATAGTTCCCATTCATGTGCATATTCACTCTTTATGATGGGGAAATCCCTTTGATAGAATGGCTCCATGATACTACCCATCTTGCATTTTGCATCTTGTAAATTCCTTCCATAACTGAGTCATATTTTAATCATAGCAGTGATGGAACTACGAGAGATTCATAGTTGCAGCTTTTCTATTGCAAAATAAATCTATTATTCTGAATTCACCTCATGTGTAACCATCCTACCTGCAAACCTCAACACCTAAGAACGAAGAACTAAAGATAAAAATTCTCTTTTTACTCCATCAAGATCTAGTTTGATTCTTCCAGCTGGGGTATTACTAGAAAATAAGAATCAATTGGCTCGGTGGTGACTCAATAGAACAGACGATCTGAGATTCTCTGTGATTTTATTTTTCAATTAATCTAACAATATATTAACAGAATAGCAGATTTTATCCTTTCGGTATCTCATAGTAACTAGAATATGGTTCCCACGATAGTATTCTTAATAGCGAATCAATTAATATGGAATATGGCCAACTATCTCAGTCTACGTGTCATTCTATCCTTCTTCTTTAGCAACATGCAGTCAACATTCTTGGAGCTTCTGTGAACAACCTCAACAATCCGTTTGTAGAAAATTTTGGTTTTACTGCCAACTGTATCATATTTATGGTGTTCCAATTATCATATGTGCAATACATCGTTTTATTTTGAAGCTTGGCGTGATTGTCTTCAGGATCTAATTTACACCTACCTTGATCTCCGGGAAAGCCTTCATCAATTCATACAGGGCTAATCGGAGTAAACTCGCATGCAAAGTTTCAAACATATTCTTTTAAATGCTTATCACTAGGGTATCACTAGGGATGATTTTAAGGAACAGTACTTATTTAAAAGTATATAAATCCTGGTCAATCTTACCAATTCTTAAAACAATAAAATATTTGGCGATATTTTTAAAAAACTATTTTTATTTCCAAGGATTTTATATCATTTATATAATAATTTGGCGATTTTTAGGGTGAAAAAATTTTACGCGTCAAAATTGGGCGAAACGAGGCTTCAAAAAATGCAAAATGACGAATGTTTTTTGGAGGAAAACATGGAAAAATAGCCCAATGAGCTAAATTTCACCCCTAAAATTATCCCTACTTATCAGGTCAAGTGAACCTTGAGCCTCCTGGTTAGCCCGCAGAGCCTGTTACAAACCAAATCCCACTTCTTTTTTTGAGTCGTTCCAAGTTTTATAGGAATTCAAGATCATTTTCATAACTGCCGACGAATGACTGGGCTGGGGCCTTCTTCATGTTGCAATGATATTTGAACTTCTCCCTCTCCCACAAAATCGATGAAAAAACTACAAATCAGCTCAGAGACAGCGTATTCATGGTGTGCTAAGCTCTGCAAAATGATGGAATAGGCTACACGTTAGAAATCAAATACAACTCCCGTCCAAATTCAACAACCTAAGGGATCAGTGCAAGGAGGAGCTTATCAAGCTTGTTGTTGACCGCTACCCAAGTGTAGGTCCCATCCTGGGGTATAAGAGAACTCTCTCTCTCGTTTATGATTGAACAGGTCCTTCTATAGTTGACTGGCAGTGCGTAGTTCTCTCTTAAGGTTGTTCATACAATTGTGTATTTCAGGAATAGATCCTTTTCTTCTTTCGATGGAATTACACCATTTAAAGCTTGGTATTGATTCAAACAAATATCAAATATCTCAGAGTTTTTGGTTCAATATGCTATGCTTTTATTTCAAAAGAAAAAAAACCAAGTTAGATTGCAGGAATATGAAATGCATAATGATTAAGTATTCTGAACAGAAATCGAGTTCTGAATTGGTCAATTCAACCTAGCATACCCGAACCAATCCAAATTAGCTAGGGCGATCAGTTCATTACTGAACCACGATCGTTAGCTCATCCAAATAATGAATGGGACTAGTAGTCTAGCTAACGGTGCATTGGTGGGAAGGTATGGATCAAAGGTAATCTTACCAGAAACCTTAAATGCTATAGTTGCCATGCTAGGAGCAGAGTTTGGGTCTGAAACCTTCAGTGCATATTTAATGTCAAATTCATATTACAAGGAACATAGTTAGAAGGATGCGATTGTTTTTATGAAATACGGCTTCGAATAATATTTTAATGTGCTACTGATTTTCAAATTCATTTTTTTTTCTCGATTGGTAAAAAGACATAAATCTTTGCGTGGAGCATGGCATCTAGTCACCAAATATGGAATATTTAAAAAGTTTATGCTCACCGGAGGATTTGGTGGAAGGATTACGGGCTATACTCCACTCTAGCATATCGAAATTATACCAATCCCAGCATTTCATTGTTCTAGTTGACTGACGTATGAGACATTCTATTTCTTTAGCAATGAAATGTATTTTGAGAGCCACGAACTGCCAATAGATGTGTTGCAGTATGGAAAGACCAAAAATTGTAGTGTATTCAACCTGTAATTGAGAGCTCAACAGAGACCGTAAACCCATAAGTTCCTCAAAAGCTGTATCATATTTCATCATAATTTATTTATTTTAATTTACTGTAGCTATCCACCATGTCAATGAAACCAGAGCTAATCCTTTTCAATCTACCCAGAAATTACTCATGCAGAATCTATATGATAACAAACCTTTAGCCATTTTGTGTTTCTATATACATATAGAGAATAACTTAACTCTTCCAACTCTTTTTGGTAAGAATCGGAGCAGTCTTCCAACTCAAAATATCAAATAATTTTCTCTAAGATGTCTGCTAAATTATATGAAACCAGCTTTCTTTTATATAGTATATTCATCGGAAAACAATTGGCTCCTACTATATCCATCTATCTAAAGTGCTCCTTTTAAAACCCATTGTTCTGAAGGGTTTGGCATACCTGGTCTAATGCAATTCTCCTCTTCCATTCGAGGGACCAAAGGGTAATTGTATTAGTTGTTTAGTATTTACCAGGGCGAAACCCAACCCCACCAGCCAAGAGCCAAGGGTGAGCGTAGACTAAAGTATTACAAGCAATTAAAATCCTCCTTTTTGGAAAATGGGGCAGGTAATCATTTAATGTAAATCCAAAATCTTTTGTTTGACATGATGAGGAACAAACTCATCATAAAGGTATCATGGAATGGTTCCTTTTGTTTGTGTATAGGTAGTTGAATAGTTTAAAACGGGGGAGAAAACTCCATGATTTAGTGAAATACCTTCAACCTTCACTCTGAATGGATATGCTTACTTCAATGCCTTTTGCAAAATTGACACGTAATCTCATAATCTTCACAAAATTTTAATGTTAAAGTTATATTAAGGCAAGTATAAAATCATAGATAATGCAAGTTTATATAGATAGTGAGTCACATGAATAAAAAATATTGGACTTAAATACCTTTAAATTCACTTATTTGCAAAAAATTTAACACATGCTCCTAATGTCAAACATTTATTCTTTCATTCTGTATCCATGGAACAAGAAATCATATCTTATTCTTCATAATTAGTATTAAAAAAAAATTATTCAAACATCAATAATACATTATTACATTATTATTAAAGAAGATTTCTTTTAATTATATAATAAAATCCATATATATTACAACTACTTTTTTCAAAGGCACTCAAATCCAATAAGTTCCAAAATTAATAGTAGATAAAGAGTGTCCTCCCAAAAGGTAGATAGGTAATTAAAATATGATTTAAATTATATATGAAGGGTTTTAAATAAAGAATTTTAATAATAATTTTATTGGTGTTTATGTAAAGTTTAAAATATAGAGAAAATAAGATATAATCTTATTATCACCATATTGGATCACATTACATTGAATAACTTTAGCATTTATAGCATAATAATAATAATCAAAATGAAATATATACACTGTCATTTTAATGATGTTATTGAATTAGCTAAATGAATATTTAGAAATCCAATTTTAATGTGAAAACTAGAAATTGATGAGACTGTGAGAGACACATATCACTCATATGAAATTCAACCATGCTATCAATAAGGTCAACATAAATTAATATTTTAATAAAGTTAATATGCATATTTGAAATCGAAGGCAGTTGCTGCCGCAGCTAATCCTCCTTCTTATTTATGCACAATGGGACCTGGCGCAACTTCCGTTTGGGGGAGGTAGGTGGTTATTTCAAGGTGCTAAACTCACCATGAAAAAATTGTTTATTTGCACACTCCTTTCCATTCAAATCATTAAGATAGCATGCTTTTAGAGGGGTCGACCCTCTCTCCCTATGGCGCAATCATTATATAAAGACGCATATTCATATCTATATACATAAACTTATAAGATTAAAAAGAACATAAAAAATTGTTTTTGTAAAATCAAATTTAAAAAATAAATATACAAAAATACTGCAATAATAACAATACAAAAAAATAAAAAAAATAAATTAAAATTAAAAACTAAACATATAAATAAATACAAATTATTATTAGGTAATAAATAAAATCATAAAATTATAAATTATAAATGAACTTGGAATCTTGTCAATTTTATGATTGTTGTGCTTACTTGTTTTCGCAAGTCACTCAGAAACAGGTTTTGACAGAAAGGGTTGCCACTTCTCAGGTATAGCAGTATTTTATATATTCTCTTCGACATGGTTTATTAAGAACATATTTTCATATATTTTCAATGCTCTCACAAGTTTGTTGTGGGAAAAAGCTAACATTCTTGCAGATTTAAAGATGAATGAATGGCGTGCAGAATTGATTTCCAGAATCGCAGAATATTTTCAGAAAAATGTTCCATTGAAAGCTCGAAGGGTTGAAGTTTTCCACCATATATGTCATGCATTCTGCTGCCACAAAGATGCTTTTCAGAAACCAATTATGGCCATGTCATTCCGCCATCCATGTTAAAGTTTGCCTTATATATCATGACTTTCCGCCTATATACATTTTCTGAGTCGCACACATTTTTCTCATTTTCAGTTTATCTTTTTCCTTTTAAATAAAACCATTTAGCTTCCTTTCCATGGCTACATTACTTTATTTTCCTTGTCATAAAAACTGTCTCACCGCGAGACCTTTCATCTATATTCCTACTACTCATTATGTACAACTCGTGTTGACTGATGTGGGATTCCTTAAGGCCCACCTTTCAACAAGCCTTGCCCCATAGACCTCAACACCTTATCTGGGATAGAGACTAGAGTTAATTTTTAGTACCTTTTGGATTGCATGCCTTAATGGCAAGCTCTCTCGCTAACAATCATGAGAATACATCAATGTCCCTTGATCATTAGATCTTGCAAATGGGTCAACATCAACTCCTTTATTCTCACTTTCCACAATGTACTTAGGTACCTTGGCACTCATTAACATCAATGGTGAGATTGCCTTACATTGGTTAACGACATTCATCAATGGTCGGTAATCCAATGACTTCTTTCCATGTTCAACATCGACACATTTATTCGCATGGTAAGAATTGTACCATTCGGATTTGTAGTAGGTGAAGACTATATACTTTTCATGGCATCATCAACAGTTTTATAGCAGCATACTTCCAGCTATATGAGTACCACAGTTCTACTTTTAGCTCGCATCTTCTACTTCATCCAACCAAGCAGCAGTTCAGTTCCTTCACTTCACACTCTATGATCCAACAGTAGTATCAGCCACATTCCTCTTGTATAGTTCATCATCTTTTTGGGTAAGTGGAGGTATGTTGTTTTCTAATATTTAATCATATAATTCCTTAAATTCTAGAAAATGAATGAATTTGGAAAATTCTCTCACTGCATCCCCTTTCTACTTTTTATAAACCTAATACATCTTAAGTTGGGGGGAAACTACTCATTACCATTTTATATATTCATCATCTCATTTACCCTTAATCAACATGTCTTTCCCAAAATATGTTGGCATGATTCATAATATGAAGAAAATGATTTTTACTATACATTGATGGTTTATCATTTCCAATGCATGTATACTTTTAAAATCTTATGTATTGCAGCAAAAATACAAATAAAACAAGCGAATGTTGTAAACATAAGAACCAACATTTGTTATACTTATGGCTCTAAACACAAGAACCAATCATAGGAGAAATCGTTGCTACTCATGCATTTCAAAATCATGGAATGATTTACGGTTACATACCATCATCATGTAAAGCCCAACTACAAAGCCAAAAGTTAAAAGAAATCAATGCATAGTTGTATGAGCACATGCAAACAGTCAAGTTGGGGGGTATGTTGAGCCGCAAAAAGACCACATTTTATTCATCATTTCACATACTATTTATCACCTTATTCCATTATATCCTTCCATAAAAGCATCAACATTCACCACTTTCATAATAAATATGGGTTTATATTACTATTTTCCTGATCATTTATTTTTGAGTATTTTGAGTGAATTTATGGTTAATTATTGAGAAAAATAACATATTTTCATTATACTTTAAAGTTGAGTGAATTCGGTGATGTTTACAGGTGTATTTGAAGACTTTATCAAGCTCAAAAATCACTACCTAGCTTAAGATTCGATTTTCATCATCAAGGTGTGGCCTAATTTCAAGGAGAAGATCATGGACATGTGGAGAGAATATCTCATCCAATATTTGGTTAAGGATTTTAAGGTTTGAGTTGTAGATTTGTTGAGGATTTGGGGGGATGAGTTGTCTATTTGTTGAGAATTTTAAAGGATAGGTTGAGAGAATAGTGGATCTATATAGTATGATCAGTTATCTTAGATTTATGTATAAATAGGAGGGCTCTCTCCTCATTTTGGTTAGAGGCCTCTCTAGTGGTTTGGAAGTAGAAGATAGTCTAGATCTCTTTCAGAGTTAGTCATGGAATATATGATGAGTGTTATGTAATGGAGATGATGATTATTGCACCTCCTTTGACTCTCTTATATTAATGTAGATTTCCAGCAATTTCTTTCTTTATGAATTATTAGTCTAGATTTCCAGCTATGTCTTGTTTACAAATTGTTAGCATAGGTTTATCATGAGCTCACCAGTTATTGTTAATTGCTTTGTACCAGTTATTGTTAATTTATTTATACCAATTTATTTCATGCATTCTTATGCTATTTTAGATTAGATTTATTTCCTGTAATTTCCTATTTTTAGATTAGATTTATTTTATGTCATTTCCTTCCTTTTCCCGCTTAATTTGAATTTCAGTTGTGTATTTTTAATTTCAGTATAGATTAAGTTCAGCGACACTCTGCCTCTGCATATATTTTTCCTATACCTCACAAGTTTACGCTCTCCCTAGGTTGACAATTAATCGTTGAAATTCTATTATAATTTGTTTAATATTTTACCCAACATAAAGCCCAGCTACAAAGTCAAAAGTTTTAAAGAGAATCAATGCATAATTGCATGAGGACATGCAACTAGATAAGTTGGGGGAATGCTGAGCCGCAAAAAAACCACATTTTATTCGCCTTTCATATACCATTTGTCACCTTATTCCTATATTATCCTTCCATAAAACCATTAATATTCACCACTTTCATAATAAATATGGGTTTATATTACCATTTTTCAAATAATTTGTTTTTTAGTATTTTGAGTGAATTTGTGGTTTATTATTGAGAAAAATAACATATTTTCATTATACTTTAAAGTTGGGTGAGTTTGGTGATGCTTACAAGTGTATTTGAAGACTGTAACAAGCTCAAAAGTGAACACCTAGCCTCATATTCGAATTTCATCTTCTATATGTGAGCTAACTTAATGGAGAAAAACATGGAAATGTGAAGATAATATCTCATCCAATATTTGTTGAGAATTTTGAGGGATGAGGTGTAGATTTGTTGAGTATTTTGAGGGATAGGTTGATAGAATAGTGAATTTTTACTTATGATTAGTTATCTTGAATTCATGTATAAATATGAGGGCTCTCTCCTCATTTTGGTTAGAGGCCTCTCTAGTGGTTTGGTAGTAGAGAACTAGTTCATGTTTTTAGATAGTCATGGATTTGATCCTGTTGTAATAGATTTCATATTTCAATAGATAGTTTGATCTCTTCATATTTTGATGTCTTGGTTATGAATTAGTTGTATTGATTTTATGTGAGCTCACAAGTTAATGTTGATTATTTTCAGTCAGTTAATTTATGTAATTTCATGTTTTCTGCAATTAGATTTATTTCCATACATTTTTTTGTGTTCATAGATTAGCTTCAATTTCAGTTGTGCAATAGGTTAGTAATACTGTTCCCTTGCATATATTTTGTTTGTGCCTCACAAGTTTACGCACTCTCTAGGTTGACAATTAAATCGTTGAATACATGTTATAATTTGTTTAATATTTTCCCCAACAACCTCTATTTATGACGAAGTTTAAACACTTCTAAAATAAGCTTGGTATGGCATAGAATATCTCCCTTGCTGAGAGGGAGTGTTGAGATTACAGCATCATGAGTCATTCTCTAGTGTTGTGAGTAACATCAAGACAATATACTTGTGAGTAATATCAAGTCTTTCAAATATCCTCATATGATTGAGGTGGTGATGTTGTAAAGATTGTGAGTAATGTCAAGTTAAGTCTTGTGAGTAATATCAAGAGAGTAGAATTGTGAGTAATATCAAGTCAGTGAATCTTGTGAGTAATATCAAGTTGAGTCTTGTGAGTAATATCAAGACAGTAGACTTGTGACTAATATCAAGTCAGTAAATCTTGTGTGTAATATCAAGCTGAGACTTTTGAGTAATATCAAGACAATAAACTTGTGAGTAATATCAAGTTCTACAAATATCCTCATGTTGTGAAGTGGTGTACTTTACAATGTAAAGTATATATACTATGTGATGTATGGCTAGTCATGGTCAATAGGTGCTACAAGTCTCCTTTAGGGATTAGCTACCCCTAGAGTGATTTATTTTAGCATATGACTATATGACCCAAGGTAATACATATGATCATAGGTTTAGAAAAAATATGATGAGTATGATATGATATATATGATTAATTAATGAAAACACATATGGACCATGCAGAGATATTTAATTAAAGCACAAATATGGAGAGAGAATTCAAATTTCTCATGTTTCCATCAAGTGAACTCGAATTGATAATATATCGGTTGAGTATTATTTATGGTAAACAAAGTTCAGTTAATTAAGGAATCAACTCCTTAATTTATGCAAGTGATTGTTGGAAATAAAAATTGATGGAGAAGCACTAGTTAATGTTTAGTTACATTCAGTTTTGTTTAGTTACATTCAAATTTATTTAGTTACATTGAGTTGCATGCAGTTACATTCAGTTATGTTCAGTTACATTCAGTTGCATGCAGTTCCATTCAGTTATGTTCAGTTACATTCAGTTGCATGCAGATCCATTCAGTTCAGTTCAGTTACACTCAGTTCTATTCAGTTGCATGTAGTTCCATTCAGTTCAACTCAGTACACTCGGTTAACAACTCAGTTATATTTATTTAATTAATGGAAGGCACATATCTTCTTATGGGAGATAATTATGCAGTTCCATCTTGGCACTAGATTTATGGGGGGGTGCATGATTGAATATGGATAAGTATTCTAAGTGTTAACAAGTTACTGATGCATGCAACTATTCTATTTTTGTTGTAAAACCTGGTTTGACTTGTTATTAAAGTGTTATGCACTTGGAAATTTAGAAACAATGTTCTATTCGATATCCACTCTCTGGTTCTCTTGGTGAAAGAAATATGATATCGTGATGTAATCAATTCTCTGCTACATATCAATCATACTCTAAGATCGTTTGTTGGTTTTTTCATCATTCGAATCGGTGGAAGGTTTTTCCAAGGTATATCTTGAGTTATATGGTTTGATTTATATCTTTGGATTATTGATGTGATTTATATGCACTTTTATTGTGGATTAAAGTTTTAAAGTTCAAGTATCTTCATATTTTGATCAATCACTAACATGTTGGACACTAGTTTAGCTTCTAGTTTGTATTCTACTTTGGTGTCCAAAATATCATCAAAATTCACTTTCAACATAGCACCAAGTTTTGCATCCAACGTTTCTTCTAGATCTATGACATAGTGGGCTTGAGTTTTAGCTTCTATTTTTTCTTCCTTACTAGAACCATATTAGACTTGTTATTTAACACCTACAACCATATCTAATGGTGTGCAAATATATTTATTATATCAACTTATTATAATTATTCATTAATTTCAATAGTTTTCATATATCATTTACTTCATAATTTTGAAATAACATAATGAAACATTAAAATTAGTTGTAGATACAATTATTGAAATTAATTGCATAGCATTTATGAATAAATTTAACAAAAATAGGCAACATTTATCCAAAGTAGTAATATCATTATATATATTAATTTTCCATGAAAATATCATCAACAACTTCCAATATAGATATAAATTTAAAATATAATAACGATAACATCATCATTATCTTTCATCAAAAGAAGTAAAATTATAAAACATCATTAAGGTTAAAAGAACAAGAGAACAATATATATATACATATAGTGCAAGAATTTTATTTTTTGATATCCATATCTAGAAAAGTAAAAATATGAACAATAATCAAATTTTGTATGTCAACATGAATCTACCATACAAATCAAAATGACCCAAAATTTAATATGAACTTGGATAATAACATAAATAACAATATGTGTCTAGTAGCATGGAGAAAGAAAAAAACTTCCATAATCTCAATAGTAGAATCAATGGCTACCATCTTCATAATCATCATCCTCCTCCTCATAATCATCTATCCCAACATCATATCCATCATCATTTTCATTTGATATATTTGTATCATTATCAATAAGATATTTCTCTGGTACATCGATGACGACATGATCAGGATCATCACCTAAGTAGTCATCTTCACCATTTTTCTGCAAACACCAATAAATAATCAATTCAAAGCATTAGTATTAATTTTATTACATAATGCATATTTTTTGTTATATTGCAAATATTAGTGTGATAATTTATGCATTCTCACGATTTTTCCAACCATGAATATAAGCATCATCTCATCAACAGATAGTAACCACACATATCAAGTGTATCCAAAACGATGAATACACACACATGTACACCGTAAATATAACATGATTTATGATATCTCTCATAAACATGACTAAAAGAATATTATCATAGATATAGTTTTTAACATAATAATCATATTATTGGTATAACAATCACAAAGCTTCGTTGGAGTCATGTTATCCAAATAGTTGTAGGAGGTAACAAAACTCAATTTTGTTACTTGGAATTCGGATGGTAGCCTTGAATGTCCATCAGAATCAATTTGAAACTCACTGTAACTCAAAAACAAGGCTCGAATGGACAAAACATAATCTAAGTTGGATTTAAGACATATGAGCACCGCTACGGGAATCATGGACTAAAAGTTGTTTCTTTTGTCGATTTTTTAAACTAGGGTTTTTCTTAGTGACATGCAGTGCAATTTCTACATGATAGGATAATATTTTGAAAATGTGTTGAGTGAATGCATTGACATCGCAGTCATATCAACCTTGCCCAAACAAACTTGAAGGAGGAAATGAAGCTAAATTACGTTGCTTGGTTTGGATTTTATGCCCCTAGTTGAAATTTGTCTCGTGTCCCTTGATGTCCTTGATAAGCGAGAAAAAACTCGCTATAAATCGAAAACCATGCATCCAATGGAAAAATTATCAATTTCTTTGGATTCATGACATCTGATTACCTCTAGGGACACCCATGTCATGTGGCTTCTTGGACCGAAACTTATCTATTTTGTTGGTTTTCTAAACTAGGGTTTTGTTAAGTGACATGTAGTGCAATTTCTGTACAATAAGCTAAGATTTGGAAAAATGTTCCCAAAGAGGGTGTGGGAATTGCAATCATCTCTCCCTTACCCAAGCACACTTGTAGGAGGAAAAAAAACTCAAATTCGTTTCTCCGCTTGGTTTTTATACTCCCGGTGGAAACATTCTGGGTGTCCCTGAATGGCATTTGTAAGAAAGATGAAACTTCCCATAACTTGAAAACTGAGGATATGATGGATAAAAATTTGATTATGTTGGATTCATGACATCCAATTACCACTAGAGACATCCTTGTTTGGTGGCTTCATGGACCTAACGTTGTATATCTTGATGGTTTTCTAATTTAGGTTTTTTATCAATGACATGTAGTGCAATTTCTACATAATAGACCAGGATTTTGAAAAAAGTGTCAATTGAGTGCATGGGTATCACATTCATCTCTCCCTTGACCAAACACACATGCAAGAGGTAACAAAACTTAATTCCATTGCTCAATTCAATTTTTATTCCCATAACTCAAAATTCAAAGCTTTGATGGACAAACTGTTGGAGACATTTACCACCATACACACTCTTTTTGGTCAAATTGGCCTAGTTAAACCACTATCCTAAGTATTATTGACATTAATTGACATCAGTGAAGCATTAAATGACATCATCCAGTCACACCCACGCCTACCTTCAGTCAAGGAGGCCAACTTAGCCTTCTCCTACATTCGGGGAGGCTAACTGGAGCACTCCAGGGGTGATATGAGTGTCATTAATGGAATTTATTACTAATTGATGGTTAAAATTAGTTAAACAGGGCAGTGAAGATGCCTCCTCTCATTAAATTTATTATTTAATGATTAATTAATGAACTGGAGTTAACAGGGGCGCCTCCACCAACTTCTGATGATCAGTTCAACTTCAGTTAACCTCATCGGGGTTCATTGGAGTCATTGAAGCACTAACACTTGATGGTTGGCTTGCTATGACATGTGTCTGATCTCTTTCAGTTGAGACTCAGTCATTTATTGCACTCCGACTTTAGTTAGGGCTCAGTTGAGTCACTTAGGGTTTTGATCAGTGGTTAACTAGAGTATTGACTATGGCTTACATTCAGTTAAGCTAGACTCACTCATTCAATTCGAATGAACTCCTTAGGAATTTGAATTGCTTCTCATTCATGCTTGTAGCATGACATTGTAATTGTAATCATTCATTCTTTATTGAATATACAGAGTGGCTACTCATTCCATAGTCTGATTTACACCATTTCATGAGTTATTTGTTGATTAATCTTTGATGAGACTGATGTTTAGTCCCTAGATCAATGTGCAAGATTAATATGGTATCGGAGCTCACAGCAGGAAGCTCTATCTCTCAAAAATAAGCTTTTTGACAGATTTCTGCATGAAAATTGAGCAATAGCTCAAAAATCCAGCACTACACCAGAAGCCAAGGCTTACCACTTAATACCCAAAGTAAATAACTTGTTGATCAAGCTTGCTTGATTGACTATGCTGGGTGTGATGAAAGCTTAAAATGTGCAGGATGTCCGACCTTACATTTCCCTTTCTGTTGTGATTCTCAGGTTTTCTACAGGTGAAGCATTCGCTCCAATAGATCCAGATGGCCTCCTCAGTAGATCTTTTGACTCCATAAAATTTCCACTCATGGAAAGGTGATATGGAGATTCAGCTACACTACATAGGGCTCTTTAGAGTCACCATGGACACTAAAGATGAGCCTAGTTCTGCCATAGAAAAATCAAGATTATTGAACAAGAAGGATGAAGCCTTCGGTTTCTTGTGCCTCTCTATTTCCCGGGATCTTATTTTCCATCTTGCGGGATTAAAGACTCCAAAAGAAATATGGGAAAAATTGGAAAATCTATATGGAAAGCATGATGACTTGAGATTTTACCAACTCGAAAATGAATTAATGTCTCTCCATCCCTCCAATTTCGAGACTCTGAATGACTTTTTCACAAAGTTCAAGCATATTGTTTTACTCTTGAAGCAATGCAAAGTGGAGAAGGAGGATGATCAGCTCATCCTAGCCATACTCTCCAAAATTGGGGCTGATTATTCAGTTTTTGTTTCTACATTCCGTGCGGGGAAGCTCACAACCCCTAGATGGAATATTCCTACACTCAATGCCTTCATTGAGTCCCTAACAAGTGAACATGACAAGCTTGTCTAGATGGGGATCATCAGATCTTCTTATGATCAAGCCCTCCATGTCTCGAGGTCCAAATATCTGAAGGGTAAAGGAAAGCAGCAGAAGAATCAAAAAACTAAATTTGATGCTCCTAAGCGTAGAGTTGAAAACCAGCAGCATGATGAGTCTTCCGACTCAAGGAAGAACAAAGAAAAAGGGCACCATGGAAAGGAAAAAGTCAAGTGATCTTATTGCAGGAAGTGCTTCCACCCTAAACATGCCTGCATGAAGAAGAAGCTTGATGAAGCAACCTCTCTCCTTGAGAGGAATCACATCAATCTTCCGAAAATATTTCGGAGGAGAGATCAACAAGATTGCGAACCACAGCATGAAAAAGGTCATGCCCTCATGGCAAGCACTTTGAAGTCCAAAGCAATCTTGATTGATTCTAGAGCTTCGAACCACATGATGGCTAAAAGAGACTCCTTTTCATCCTTGGAGACCAGAAAATCCATCCCCATTCACATGGGAGATGACTCCACCATCATTTCAGAAGGAAAAGGTGTTGTTGATCTTGAAAATGGTTTTTTTCAAATGTTTTGTATGTACCGTCTCTGGCATCAAATATCCTTAGTGTCTATTAGATGACATATACAGGAGTGCCTAAGAGAGTTTCTTTCATCCCAAATGATGTTGAGATAACAGAAATTGCATCCGGGAAACTCATTGCTAAAGGCCTTACCAACCATCATGCAAAAGCCTATGAGTTCTCTCACTTTGTTGCGGATGCAAAGCCCACCGCTCTGCTAACTCATGGAAATGAGGTTAGTAGGTTGTGGCATGAGAGTTTTGGCCATCTTAATTTCAAATATTTGCAGCAATTACAGAAACATTCCTTGGTTGAAGGCCTCTCAGTCATCAAGGAAACCATGGGAATTTGCAAGGGCTGTGTGATTGGAAAACACCCTGAGCACAAGTTCGATCGGGGGAAGGAAAACTGAGCTACATGCATATTGGGGTTGATACATTCTGATATCAGCGGTCCAATTCCTATCACATCCATGAATGGATCAAGGTATATTATTACTTTTATTGATGATTTTTCAAGGTACACATGGGTCTTCTTCCTCAAAAAGAAGTCAGAAGTATGTGAAAAATTTTCTGAATTGAAAGCCTTGATCGAAAATGCCACGGGGCTTAAGATCAAGAACTTGAGATCTGATAATGGAGGGGAATATGTCAGTAATGCATTGCTTCACATATGCTCCCAAATTTGTACTCAGGTCCAACATTCAATTCCCTACACTCCCCAACAGAATGAAGTAGCGGAAAGGAAGAATCGGTCTCTCAAGGAGATCACCACCTGTATGTTGGAATCAAAGAAGCTTGCTGCAAATTTGTGGGCTGAATCCATGCACTCTATAGAATACATTCAGAATAGGGTGCCACACTCATCCATTAAATGGAATACCCCTTTCTAAGGATACTTCGGACACAAGCCGGATGTGTCGAACCTACAGGTGTTTGGGTCCACTGCATGGGCCCGGATTTCGCTTAATAAAAGAAGGGCTTTGCAACTGCAAAGCATAGAATGTCTATTTATTGGGTATCTTGATGAATCTAAAGGATTCAAGCTACTGGATATCAATACCAAATATATCATCATCAATATGCGTGTCAAGTTTGATGAGCCTCTTCAGGAGGTGGAACTAGTGAGGGAGAAAACTGTTGAATTTCCTTCCTATTCTATTGAATATTTGGATGATGAAACTGGGGGTGATGACCCTGATATGGATCCTCTGATTTCTGATATTAGTGTGCAACAATAATTAGATGTTGAATTAGAACCTGAAGTGCAAAATCATCTTCCTACATGGGCCCGACAGACACTCTCCTCCGCAGGAGATAACATTGGAAATCCGGATGATCCAAGGAGAACCCGGTCTGATTTCCAAAGAGTAGGTATTGCTCTCTCTTGTCCTGATAATTTGCTATCCAAAACTTGATATTTGATGATTATTTTAGATCTAAAATCCTACTACCATGCTCATAAGGATCCAAGATGGCAAGTTTCCATGAATGAAGAGATGAATTCTCTTTAGAAAAACTCTACTTGGAAGCTAGTTTCTCTTCCTCTGAGAAGGAAATTGGTTCAATGCAAGTGGGTGTTTTGGATAAAGGTTTCTACTGATGGAATAACCTACAAATATAAGGAAAGGATGGTGGAAAAAGGTTTCTCTCAGGTCCAAGGTGTGGACTACCATGAGACCTTTGCACCGGTTGCAAAAATGGACTCCATCCGCCTAGTTTTGGCAATTTTAGCATCCAAGCACCGGGAAGTGCATCACATGCATGTTAATTCAGCCTTTCTACATGGAGATATTCATGAGGAGATATACATTAAGCAGCTTGAGGGCTACATCATTGATCCATCTTTGGTTTGCAAGCTAAAGAAGTCACTATACGGGTTAAAACAGGCCCCAAGAGAGTGGTATTCCAAGATGGATGCCTTCCTTCTCTCACAAAAATTACAAAGGTGTATATCAGGTCCAAATGTGTATTTACAGTAGTTTTATGGTCATATAATTATCATTTTTTTATATGTTGATGACTTACTGATCATAGGTAGCACAGTTTCCTCCATTTCATCCATCAAAACTGCTCTCCACAATGCCTTTGAAATGAGTGATTTGGGGCTCCTAAAACAATTTTTGGGGCTCAAAATTGAGCAAAATTCTGATGGGATTATGGTGATTCAGTACAAATAAATTTCAAACCTGTTATTCAAGTTTAACATGGCTAATTGTAGGCCTGCACCATTCCCTTTCCTTTCAAGGATCAGCCTTGAAGAAGGAAAAAGCACACCTCCCATGGACTGCACTATCTATCGACAACTAATTGGTAGCTTGTTGTACTTGACACATTATCAGCCTGATATTTGTTATGCCATGAATGTTTTATCAAGATATATGCAGCAGCCTCATGATATTCATTGGAAGGAAGCCAAGAGGATCCTCCAGTATATTCAGGGAACCAGGACCTATGGCAGTCACTATGCTTCAGACTCCGAGCTAGAGCTGGTTGGATACATAGATTCCGATTGGGAAAGTGATTCTATTGATCAAAAGTCTACTTCTAGATATGTATTCATGTTTGGTGGTGGCCCCATTTTCTGGTCAAGCAAAAAATAGGCTGCCATAGCACTATCTTCAGCAGAGGCCGAGTATCGAGGAGCGGTGAATGCTTGCATCCAAGCAGTTTGGTTGCAAGGCATTCTTTCAGAGTTTGATCTTGGTAGTACTTTTTCCACTGTTCTCTTTTGTGACAATCAAAGTGCTATTAAGATATCCATAGATCATGTTACCAGTCATAGGACCAAGCATGTAGAGATCCACATGCACTATATCATGGAGCTAGTGCATGACAGGACCATCATTCTGCAATACTGCTCAACTGATGAGTAGATTGCAGAAATCTTCACCAAGAGATTTTTAGAAAAGAAGTTCACTTACCTTCGTTCACTGTTGGGGGTGAGTTCATCAGGGTGATTCAGACTACTTTCACTGTTCATCTTGAGGGGGAGTTTTTCCCACTGGGTTTTCCCTCTTTTCCTCACTTAGTTTGTTTTGAGCATTGTTTCAATTTTAGCATTGTACAGGGTGACCTATGGCCTTAGTTGTCGTGACCCTAGCATTTTTATGCATTTTGTTTTTTAAATCCTTTTGAGTATAGCTTAAGGGGGGGTGTTGGAGACATTTACCGCCATACACACTCTTTTTGGTCAAATTGGCCTAGTTAAACCACTATCCTAAGTATTATTGACATTAATTGACATTAATGGAGCATTAAATGACATCATCCAGTCACACCCACGCCTACCCTCAGTCATGGAGGCTAACTTAGCCTTCTCCTACATTCGGGGAGGCTAACTAGAGCACTCTGTGGGTGATCTGAGTGTCATTAATTCAATTTATTGCTAACTGATGGTTACAATCAGTTAAACAGGGTAGTGAAGGTGCCTCCTCTCATTAAATTGATTATTTAATGATTAATTAATGAACTAGAGTCAACATGGGCACCTCCACCAACTTCTGATGATCAGTTCAACTTCAGTTAACCTCATTGGGGTTCATTGGAGTCATTGAAGCACTAGCACTTGATGGTTGGCTTGCTATGGCATGTGTCTGATCTCTTTTAGTTGAGACTCAGTCATTTATTGCACTTCGACTTCAATTAGGGCTCAGTTGAGTCAATTAGGGTTTTGATCAGTGGTTAACTAGAGTGTTGACTATGGCTTACATTCAGTTAAGCTAGACTCACTCATTCAATTCGAATGAAATCCTTAAGGATTTGAATTGCTTCTCATTCATGCTTGTAGCATGACATTGTAATTGTAATCATTCACTCTTTATTGAATATACAGAGCGGCTACTCATTCCGTAGTCTGATTTGAACCATTTCATGAGTTATTTGTTGATTAATATTTGATGAGACTGATGTTTAGTCCCTATATCAATGTGCAATATTAATACAAACCATTAGTTCCATTGAATTCATGACATTTGATTTATGCTTGGGGCACCCCTATCCAGTGACTCTATGGACTGAACATTATTTATTTTGAGAATTTTCTATACCAGGTTTTTTATCATTGATGTGTAGTGAAATTTATGCATGATAGGATATGGTTTTGAAAAATATTCCCAATGAGTGCATGTGCATATTAGTCATCTCTCTCTTTCCCAAACACACTTACGGGAGGCAACAAAAAAATTATATTGCTTGGTTTCAATTTGATCCTTCTGATTGAATTTTGATTGGTGTCCCTAAATGACTTTGAGAAGTGAAAAGGAACTTACCATAACTCGAAACCGAGGCTTCAATGGAAAAAGTGACAGTTCTATTGGTTTCATGGCATCCAAGTATCACAATGTAGACCCATGTCTTGTGGCTTCATGTATCGAATATTGTATATTTTGATGGTTTTCTAAACTAGGGTTTTTCTCGATGACGTGCAATGCAATTTCTGCACAATAGGGAAATATTTTGAAAAATGTGTCAAGCGAATGTATGGTAATCACAGTCATCTCTCCCTTTCCCAAACACACTTGCAATAAGCAAGAAAAATAAATTACATTGCTCAATTTGGTTTGTATGGCCCGAGTTGATATTTTCTTGGTGTCCCTAAATGGCCTTGAGAAGTGAGATGAAACTCGCCATAACTTGAAAATTGAGTATCTAATGGAAAAAATGTCAGTTCCATTATATTCGTGACATCCAAGTACCACTAGGAACATCCATTCTCACTGGATTCATGGACCATAAGTTGTCTATTTTGACGGTTTTTTAAACTAGGATTTTTCTCAATGATGTGCGGTGCAATTTCTACATGATAGGTTAATATTTTTTTTTAAGTTCCAAGAGAGTGAATAGGAATCACAGTAATCTCTCCCTTTCCCAAACACACTTGCAGGAGGAAATGAAAAATGAATTCTATTGCTCGGTTTGGTTGTATGCCCCTATTTGGAATTTGTTTGGTGTCCCTTAATGGCCTTGGGAAGCAAGATGAAATCACTATAACTCAAAACCCGTGGATCTGATGGACAAACTATCTTTTTTTTGGACTCATGCATCAAAGTACCACTAGGGATATCCTTTTTTGGTGGCTTCCTGGGCCAAAAGTTTTCTATTTTGTTGGTTCTCTAAAATTGGGTTTTGATAAGGACGTGAAGTGCAATTTATTTAAGATAGACTAAGGTTTTGAAAAATGCGCCCAACAAGTGTGTGGGAATCAAATTCATCCCACCCTTACCCAAACACACTTTCTAGAGGCAACGAAACTTAATCCCATTGCTCGGTTTGGTTCTTATTCTTCTAGTTGAAATTTGCCTGGTGTCTATGAATGGCATTGGTAAGCAAGATGAAACTCTCCATAACTTGAAAATAGAGGCTCTCATGGAAAAATAGTTAGTTCTATTGGATTCATGACATCCAATTACCACTAGAGAAACCCCTATTTGGTGGTTTCATGGATCAAACGTTGTATATTTTGACGATTTTCTGAACTATGGTTTTGTTAAGTGACGTGCAATGCAATTTCTGCACAATAATACAAGATTTTGAAAATTGTGTCAAGTGAATGCATGGGAATCATTATCATATCTCCCTTTCCCAAGAACACATGCAATAGGTAACAAATCTCAATTTCATTACTCGGTTTGGTTTTTATGCCCCTAGTTGAAATTTTTTCGGTGTCCCTAAATAGACTTGAGAAGTGAGATAAAGCTCACTATAACTCTAAAAATGAAGCTCTGATGGAAAAACTGTCAGTTCCATTGGATTCGTGGCATATAAGGACCACTTGGGACACCCCTATTCGGTGGCTTTATGGACTAAACATTGCCTATTTTGAAAAAATGATATACTAGGGTTTTGCTCATTGACATGTAGTGCAATTTCTGCACAATAGGATACAATTTTGAAAATTGTGCCGAAACGAATGTGTTGTAATCTCAATCTTCTCTCCCTTTCCCAAACGCACCTCCAGGATGCAACAAAACTCAATCTTGTTGCTTGATTTGATTTTATGCTCCTAGTTGAAATTTGCCTGGTGTCTCGTAATGGCCTTGGGAAGTGAGATCAAAATCCATATAAATTGAAAATCATGGATTCGATGAAAATAATATGAGTTTTGTTGGATTCATGACATCTTAGTACCTCTAGGGACACCCCTATCTAGTAGCTTCATGGATCAAGCGATGTCTATTTTGATGGTATTCCAAACTAGGGTTTTCCTCGATGAAGTGCAGTGAAATTTCTACACAATAGGGAAATATTTTCAAAAATGTATTGAGTGACTGCATGAGAATCACAATCATCTCTCCCTTCCCAAACACACTTGCAAGAGGCAACGAAAACCAATTCTATTGCTCAGTTTGGGTGTTATGCTCATGGTTGAAATTTGTCTGATGTCCTTGAATGGCCTTGAAAAGCGAGATGAAACTCGCCATAAATTTGAAACTAGGGCTCTGATGGACAAAATGTCATTTGAATTAGATTTGTGACATCCAAGTACCACTAGATACACCCCTACTTGATGGTTTCATGGATCGAAAGTTTCCTATTTTGAAGGTTTTTTTAAACTAGGGTTTTGCTGAGTAATGTGTAGTGCAATTTGTGTATGATAGGCTAAGATTATGAAAAATGTGTCAAGCGAGTGCCTGGGCATCGCAGTTATCTCGTTCTTTCCCAAAGAAACTTGTAGGAGGAAATGGAACTCAATTCCATTGTTTGGTTTGGTTTTTATGCTCTAGGCTGAAATCTTTTTCGTGTCCCTTAATTTTAGAAAGTGAGATGAAACTCACTATAACTGAAAAATCGTGGATTGAATAGACAAACTATCAGTTATGTTGGCTTCGTGACATTCGAGTACCACTAGGGACACCCTTTTCAAGTGGCTTCATAACCAAAAGTTTCCTATTTTCTTGGTTTTCTAAACTACGGTTTTGTTAAGTGATGTGGAGTGCAATTGTTGTACAATAGGAGAATATTTTGAAAAATGTGGCCGAGTGTGTGGGAATTGTAGTCATCTCTCCCTTACCCAAACACACTTTCAAGAGGAAATGAAACTGAATTTTGTTTCTTCGTTTGTCTTTTATGCTCCTAGTTGAAATTTGCCTTATGTCCCTGAATGGCATATTGGTAAGCAAGATGAAACTTGCCATAACTTGAAAACCGAGGATCCAATGGAAGAAAAAAAATAGTTCTGTTGGATTTTTGACATATGATTTTATCTAGAGACACCCTTATTTGTTGGATTCATGGACCAAACGTTGTATATTTTGAGAATTTTCTAAACAAGGGTTTTGCTCAGTGATGTGTAGTGCAATTGTTTCGCAATAGGCCTAGATTTTGAAAAATGTGTTGATCAAGTGCATGAGAATTGAAGTAATTTCTCCCTTTCCTAAACATGCATGCAGGAGGTAATAGAACTCAATTTCATTTCTCAGTTTGTTTTTATTCCCTTGGTTGAAATTTTCCTTGTGTCCCTGAATGGCCTTGAGAAGCAAGATAAAACTCGTCATAACTTGAAAACCATGGCTTCTATTAAAAAACTGTCAATTTCATTGGATTCATGACATCTGAGTACCTATAGGGACACCATTATCACATGGATTCATGGATCGAACGTTGTCTATTTTAACTGTATTCTAAACTAGGGTTTTCCTGGGTGACATGCAATTTAATTTCTGCACAATAGGGACATGTTTTAAAAAATGTTCCCAATGAGTGTGTGGTAATTATAGTATTCTCTCACTTACCCAAACACACTTGTAGGAGGAAACGAAACTCAATTTCATTGCTTGATTTGGTTTTTATGCTCCTGGTTGAAATTTATCTGGTGTCTTGAATGGCATTGGTAAGAAATATGAAACTCACCATAACTTGAAAAACGAGGCTCCGATGGACAAAAATTTAGTTATGTTGGATTCGCGACATCCACTTACCACTAGAGAAACTTCTTTTTGGTGGCTTCATGGACCGAACGTTGATATTTTGATGGTTTTTTTTAAATTAGGGTTTTGCTCAGTGACATGCATTTCATTTTCTGCACAATAGGCCAAGGTTTTAAAAAAATTGTCGAGCAAGTGCATATGAATCAAATTCATATCTCCCTTTCCCAAACACACATGCAGGAGGTAACAAAACTCAATTATGTGGCTCAATTTTGTTTTTATGCCCTGAGTTGAAATTTTCCTAGTGTCGTTGAATGGCCTTGAGAAGCGAGATAAAACTTGCCATAACTCAAAAAATTAAGCTCTCATGGACAAACCTATAGTTCCATTTGATTCATGGCATCAAAGTACCACTTGAAACACCCCTTTCCGGTGGCTCCATGGACCGAACATTGTTTATTTTGATAATTTTCTATACTGGGGTTTTGATCATTAACATGTAGTGCAATTTCTATAGGTTAGGCTACGATTTTGAAAAAAAATTCACAACGACTGCGTGGGCATGTCATCCATCTATCTCTTTCACAAACACACTTCTAGGATGAACAAAACTCAATTTTTTTACTTGGATTGGATTTTATGCTCCATATTGAAATTTTCTTGGTGTCCCTAAATGACTTTGGGAAGTGAGAAATAACTTACCATAAATAAAAAAACCATGATTCGATGGACAAACTATCATGTTTTTTTATTTCATCACATCTTTGTAATGCTAGGAACACCCCTGTCTGGTGGCTTCATGGACCGAATGTTGTCTATCTTGACGATTTTCTAAACTAGGGTTCTCTCTGACGTGTAGTGCAATTTATGGAAAATAGGGAAACATTTTGAAAAATTTGTTGAGCAAGTGGATGGGAATCACACTAATCTCTCCCTTTCCCAAACGCACTTGCAGGAGGCAACAAAAGTCAAGTCCATTGCTTGGTTTGGTTTTTCCCCATAATTGATATTTGTATGGTGTCCCTTAATGGCCTTGAGAAGTGAGATGAAAGTCACCATAACATTAAAAATGAGGATTTGATGTACAAATTGTCAGTTCCATTAGATCTATGGCATTCGTGTACCACTAGTAACACCCCTGTTCAATGGTTTCATGGAGCAAAAGTTGTATATTTTGATGGTTTTTTAAACTAGGTTTTTTCTCAGTAACGTGTAGTGCAATTTCTGCATGATAGGCTAATATTTTAAAAAAGGTGCCAAATGAGTGCATGGGCATTGCATTCATCTCCCTCTTTTCCAAACACACTTGCAAGAGGAAACAAAACTCAATTTCTTTGTTTAGTTTGGTTTTTATGCCCCTTGATGAAATTTGTTTGGTGACCCTTAATGGCCTTGAGGAGCGAGATGAAAAAATCTATAACTAAAAAACTGTGGCTCCGATGGACAAATTTTCAATTTTGTTGGATTCATGACATCTAAGTACCACTAGGTACACCCCTGCTCAGTGGCTTTATGGACCAAAAGTTGTCTATTTTGTTGCTTTCTAAAATAGGGTTTTGATAAGTGACTTGAAGTTGAATTTCTATAAGATAGACTACGATTTTGAAAAATGTCCCCAATGAGTGTGTGGTAATCATAGTCATCTCACCCTTACCCAAACACACTTGATGGAGGAAGTGGCACTCAATTCCATTGCTCGGTTTGTTTTTTATTCTTTTGACTAAAATTTGCGTGGTGTCCCTAAATGGTAATGGAAAGCAAGATCAAACTAGCCATAGCTTGAAAATTGAGGCTCTGATGGACAAACAGTCATTTCTGTTGGATTCATGACATCCAATTACCACTATAGAAACCATTTTTTGGTGTATGCATGGATCAAATGTTGTATATTTTAACGGTTTTCTAAACTACGGTTTTTTTAAGTGACGTACAGTGCAATTTCTGCACAATAAGCGAAGATTTGGAAAAACGTGTCTAGTGAATGCATAGGCATCGTTGTCATCTTCCCCTTTCCCAAACACACATACAATAGCTAACAAAACTTAATTTTGTTGCTTGTCTTTCTTTTTATGCCCTAGGTTGAAATTTATCTGGTGTCCCTAAATGGCCTTGAGAAGCGAGATAAAACTAACCATAACTCAAAATCAAAGATCTGATGGAAAAACAATCAATTCCCTTGGATTCATGACATCCAAGTATTGCTTGGGACATCCCTTTCTGGTGGATTTATGGATTGAACATTGTTTATTTTGACAATTTTCTATACTAGGGTTTTTGTTCATTGACATGTAGTGCAATTTTTGCACAATAGGATACGATTTTGAAAAATGTGCCCAATGAGTGCATGATAATCTCTGTCATCTCTCCCTTTCCCAAACATACCTCCAAGATGCAATGAAACTCATCTATGTTGCTCAGTTTTGTTTTTATGCTCCATTTGAAATTTTCTTGTTGTCCCTTAATGGCCTTGGGAAGTGGGATGAATATCAATATAACTCAAAAACCATGGAACCGATGGAAAAAATATCAGTTCCGTTGGTTTCATGACATTCAATTACCACTAGGGAGACCCTTGTGCAGTGGCTTCATGGACCAAAAGTTGTCTATTTTCTTCTTTTTCTAAACTAGGGTTTTGTTAAGTGACGTGCAATGCAATTTATATACAATAGGATAAGATTTTCAAAAATTTCCCCTAGTCTGTGGGCATTGCAATCATCTCTCCCTTACCCAAACACACTTGTAGGAGGCAACGAAACTGAATTTTGTTTCTTAGTTTGGTTTTTATACCCTTAGTTGAAATTTTCCTTGTGCCCCTAAATGGAATTGGTAAGCAAGATGAAACTCGCCATAACTTGAAAACCGAGGCTCCAATGGAAAAAGAGTCAGGTATGTTAGATTTGTGGCATCCAATTACAACTAGAGACACCCCTATTTGGTAGCTTCATGGACCAAACAATGTATATGTTGATGGTTTTCTAAACTATGGTTTTTCTTAGTGACGTGTAGTGCAATTTTTGCACAATAGGCCAAGAATTTGAAAAATGTGTTGAGCGAGTGCATGTGCATAGCATCCCTTTCCCAAACATGCATGCATGTGGTAACATATCTCAATTTTGTTACTTAGTGTGGTTTTTATGCCCCCAACTAAAATTTTCCTAGTGTCCTTAAATGGCATTGAGAAGCGAGATAAAACTCACCATAACTTGAAAAGCATGGCTCCGATGGACAAACTGTCAGTTTCGTTTGATTCATGACAGTCGAGTACAACTAATAACACCCCTGTCATGTGGCTTCATGGATCAAACGATGCATATTTTGACATTTTTCTAAACTATGGTTTTTCTAAGTGACATGTAGTGCAATTTCTGTACAATAGGCTAATATTTTGAAACATGTGCCCAATGAGTGTGTGGGAATCACAATCATCTCACCCTTAACCAAACACACTTCTAGGATGCAACGAAACTCAATTATGTTGCTCAATTTTTTTTTTATGCTCCTGGTTGAAATTTTCCTGGTGTCCCTGAATGCCATTGGTAAGCAAGATGAAATTTTCCTGGTGTCCCTGAATGGCATTGGACAACGTTTTTGTAGAGCACACCATCATGAATTGGAGGGGTTTTTACTTTATGGGTTTACTAATCCTAGTTCAACACATGTATACATTTATTATAGAGCTCTCCATGTGGGGTTTCCTTGTTGGTTACTTGTACAAACACATGTTTTCATTACTATCGGAAACCATCGATACCCGGTCTTTACTAGAAAGATTCCAACAATACAACCAACTCCTATATATGTCCAACGATCTACTAAAATTAGAAAATAATTTGAATACATGGTAATCCACTAAAACTTATATAATCCTATCGTGTAACCTATCATTGACTTTTGACCTTCTAGATGTTTATCATGAGGAAATTATCCTCTTACAATATTTAGGCCTTCTAGAGGCTCAATTTACAAGGAAGTTTTCCTAGGGTACGATGCTCATGCATCAAGTTTAAACTTAAATTTTAGTGGCAACATAATTGATCCAACTGAAATTTTGAGAGTTGAAACATTAACTTTTCACGTTAAAAAATATATCTTGTTGAAATTCCTTAGCACATGGAAACAATCCCAGTTTGATATTTAACATACCTACTTAGGAAAATAGAAAACTCAAATCTCTATCAAAACTATAATATGATTTTACTAGAAATAAAAACACATCAAACTGAAGAAAGTAGCATCGAGTACATAGATTTTCACATCATTGTTTAATAATATTGAAAAAATAAAATGCACTGACATCTTCAAACTCTTCTCTTCACCCACTACTCTAAAAAATGAAATGAATAAAACCTATACCCTTGCCTTCTCCTTTATATACTAGGAGGTACAAATGAATATGGGCATATGTACTACAACACCTTAACTGGAAAAAACATAAACCCTATATCTCTTATTGTCCTTGGGACTAATTCCCTAAACTTGCATGAAATAACTATTCCTAGGTAGGTGCACCCACTAGAGGGGAAGTGAAAGTATGCATGCATGCATCTCTATCTTCTAGGGATCTATGCCCCATATATCTTGGAATGAATGCAAATGTAAATTGGACTAACTGTGCATTCAACTACTAACTAAAACAAACTTAGAAATAGGATTAAACTGCTTAATATAAAAAGTATCTAAACTAGAACTACATTTAGGATAGCACATTAATGCCTTCTTTATCTTTCTCCTCCATCAATTATCCTACACCCTTATTACTGTTGCACGGAACTGCTAAATAAGGGAATACTACTACTATTGTCATTAAGTTTGTTGTATAGATTTTTGTATGAAATCCTTGCTTAAGTACCTACACCATAAACCTTCTTTGCATGCATCCAAATCTTCTATTCTTAGTTGTGCCATTAAATGACACTCTGTTGGACACATTCTGAGGTAATAAAAGTATAACATATCTTATTTTTAATTATTTTTTATGTGGCAAACAAACAATAAAAATCATGGGTCATAAAGCTATGTAAAAAATAAAATATTGAAGATCAACTAACATAATAGCTTTAAACTATTGTAAAAGAGAGCAACTCAGTCACCGAAAGAGTTAATTTTAAGTTTTTTTCTTCCCCTTTCCTTCTTAAATTCTACTAAATGAGAACATGTCAAGGGACTTCAACTTTAGCAAACCACTCCTCCTCTAAAAGCATCACCCATTAGACTGATAAGTTATCATGTAATTTTATTAGTAACCTCCTAATGAACTCACATTACTAGCTCTACATTGCCTAGTTAAGTTGAGTATATCTATCTATTAGAAATCATACCACCTAGTACCATGGTCATATACACCTAGGACACATTTTCATTTGTTTTCTACTTATGTCATATGGTCCAAACCTTGGTTATGTTTGTCAAGCAAAGTATTTTGGTGTTTTGGACTCATTAATGCACCTGAGAGCCCATATTTGATCATTATGGAGACACATGTGCCCTAATTTATGATTTTTCAGTGCTTGGGGTGCTCCCACTCCTTAAAATAGGGAACATGGTTGACCAGAGGTGCCCATGCATGGTATTTGGGTGTTTTGGCTCTTTTGGACCATTTATTGCTTCCTATAGCCACTCCCACTCGCCCAAGAACTCCAGCACGCCTAGAATACCCTCATTTATGTCTTATCATGCTTCATCCACATTCACATATCCATTCGTGACCGTTTGAGGTGTTTTGGGAGCTCATTGGTCCACCTAGGGGGGTTTGAGGTCCAATATAGGCCTTCCAAATGTATGCATCCAATTTTCCTCCAAAGGATAATTATTTTATCCTAGTGTATTATAATGATGTTCCAGACATATTTACATGTTGGATAATGATAATAAACTCAGTTATTGGCACCATTTCTATGTGTTAATTTTTCTATTTTCACTATTTTTCTACATAGATTATGAATTTCTTGAGTTGTGAGGATTCCCTTAGCTCCTAGATATTGCTGTAAATCATATTTCCACATGGTATCAGATATATTTAGATCTGAAAATAAAATTCAAAGAGTTTGAGTTTCTATCTAAGGTATCTTTTAGAAAAAATTGAGTTTTTGCATTGCAGGTAGTTCCAGTGTATTTGTCACCTAGTGTGCAAGCAGAAATGGAGCAGAATCATGTATTGATTACCCCATTCAATTATTTTGAATGGAATGTCTAAATAGTAATCCATATGAGGTTTAAATGACTCTACATAGTCACCATGGGAACTAAGAACTATCCCAACGTTGTTGTGGAAAAATCGAAGTACTTCAACAGATTGGATGAGGCATTCAGGATGCTTTGTATTAGTATTTTGAGGGACCTTATCTTACATGTAGATAGACTTACCACACCCAATGAATTATGTCTCAATAATGAGTCACTCTTTGGGAAGACTGATGAGATGAGAGGACAACAACTCGAAAATGAGTTGATATCACTGAGCCCAACTCACTTTGAGATGAACTAGGATTTCTTCACAAAGTTCAAATCGGTGTTGCTTCGAATGAAACATTGTGGCATTAAAAATAAAAAGGAGAAATTCATATTGTCCATTCTTTCGAAGTTAGGCCCTAAGTATTCAGTTTTTGTCTCCACATTCCACTCACGCAAGATGATAGTTCGAAATTGGAGAATGCCTTCACTAGCAGACTTCATGGAGTATTTGACACATGAATAAGAAAAATTGGTGCAAATGGGTACCATCAGATCCACCAAGTATCAATACCTTGCTACAAGTGTTTCAAGCCAATCCAAAGGAAATAAGAAAACCATGGATTCGAAGCAGCAAGAGAAGAAGCAGGAGAATCCCAAATCTTTAGATGGGGGTTTGAATCCTAGCAAGGAAAAAGAGAAGAAGAAGCAAGAGAAGAAAAAATGCACTTATTGTCACAAAGTTTGGCATCCATAGAGTGCATTCATGAATAAAACTATTGACATGATGGCACAAATCCTTGAGAAAAACAACATCCCACTTCCAGAAGGTGCAAGGAAGAAAGAGGGAGGTTCAAGCTCAGAAAACAAGGGTATATGCCATGCTTTAGTTTTTGGATCTTTAGGATCTTATTCCTTCATCATATATTCAGGTTCCTTAAGGAACATGGATTCCATGCAAGACTTCTTCTTGGCCATACATCCTTAAAGTGGTCCATCCATCCTCATGGGTGATCACTCTGAGATCCAAGCCAAAGGGATTGGCAGGATCGATCTTGATAAATGGTACTTCAACAATGTGTTTTATGTGCTTGATATTGCAATGAACCTAATTTTTGTCTATCAAATGACACAAATGGGTAAAGCAAAGAGAGTAAAATTTACTCAAAATTATGTGAATATTTCATAAATTTCTACAGTCCAAGTTGTTGTGGTGGGTTTTGCTGGCCATGATTCGAGAATGTACAAGTTCTCTTTCTTTCTTCCTTACTCCCAAGGGAATATGATCCTGTCACATGCCAGTGATACCAGAAAACTATGGCGTGAGAGGTTTGGACACCTAAAATACAAGTATATTCAAGCACTAAGCAATTAAAATATGTTTGAAGGGATTCCAAGTATCATTTTTTCCAAAGGCACATGCAAGGGTTGCATAGTGGGGAAATATTCTAAACACAAATATGGCAAAGGAAAGGAAAGGAGGGATGTCCAAGTGCTTGATCTGATCCATTCATATCTGACAGGGTATCTTCCTACACCCTCATATGGGAATTCAAGGTATGTTTTGACTTTCATATATTATTTCTCAAGGTATTGTTGGGTGTATTTGCTTGAGCTGGGTGTATTTTCTCGAGCAAAAATCTGAAGATTTTGAGACTTTCAAAGTGTTCAAAGGCTTTAGTTGAGAACATGAGTGGGAATAAAATAAAGGTTCTTAGGAAATATAATGGCAAGGAGTATGTAAACAACAAATTGAAGTATCTATGTCATGAAAATGGCATTCAAATGTGGCATTGTGTTCCCTACACACCGCAACAAAATGGTGTTGCAAAGCACAAGAATAGAGCTCTTAAAGTGATGGTAACATGCATGATGGAGGATAAATATTTTTCACATAATATATGGGATGAAGCCATAAATTTTTATTCATATGTTACGAACATATATCCACACAAATAATTGTAATAGAAAACTCCATTTGAGTCTTAGAGTGGTCACAAGCCCAACGTCCCTCATTTCAGGGTTTTTGACTCAAAGGCTTGGGCTATAATTCCTCCCAAGAAGAGAAAGGCCTTGCAACCTCAAAAAAAGGAGTCCATTATGGTTGTATATGATGAATATTAAAAGGGATACAATATATTTGATCCCTCATCTCATAAAACATTAATGGAAAGGAGTGTATAGTTCGAAGAAGAGCCCATGCAGGAGATCGAACTAGTCAAGGGGGAATGCTCACATCCTCCACTCCATGATGATGTAAGTGATGATTTTTTCTCTAATTTTTCTGATTATGATATTTATGATGAGAAAACCATACAAGTAGTTGGTGATCCTGCTGGAGATCCTCTAGACTCTAGAAAGACTAGATCTCATTTTCGCAATGCTTTCTCCACTTGTGAATTGAATATTCCAAAGAGATGCTTTATGATGGTTGGATATGATTCTAATACATATCAAGAAGCATCACTTGAACCAATATGGAAAACACACATGCAAGAAGAGTTCAAGTCTTTGTAAGACAATGAAACTTGGGAGTTGGTTCATGTACCTCCCAAGAGGAAACTAGTGCAATGTAAGTGGGTATATAGGAACAAGGTCGATGCAGATGGATCTAATATCAAGTAAAATTCTAGGTTGTTTCCAAATTATTCTTTGAATTCTAAGGAGTGGACTATACAGAGACATTTGCACCGATTGCAAAGATGGATTCTATCAAGCTAGTTTTGGCCATTGTTGCATCTAAGTGATGGGAGGTTCACCACATGGAAGTGAATATTGATTTTATTCACGGTGACCTTCATGAGGATATGTATATACAACATCCTGAAGGTTTCATTCATGATCCTTCACTTTTTTTCAGGTTGAATAAGTCTATCTATGGCCTCAAGCAATCCCCTAGGGCTTTGTATGCCAAGATGGACAACTTTCTTCTTTCACTAGGATTTGAGAGATGCAAATCTGATCCTAATGTATATTTGCAGCATATAGGTGATTCATTATAGGTTTTAGTGATTTATGTAGATAAATTTTGATCACTGGAATTTTCATTGATGATATAGGTTCAATTAAGTTCTCTTTGCATAGTGAGTTTTCAATGACTGATCTTGGATCGTTGAAACAATTTCTTGGCTTGGAGATTGAGAAATCTGATGCAGAGATCAAGGTCATCCAATCAAAGTATGTTGCATACCTGTTATTGAATTTCAAAATGTATGAATTTAAGGAATCCAAGTGTCCCTTCCTTTTGGTAGTGAAACTAGGTAATTTTGGTTCATCTCCATTGGTGGACAACTCGTTGTATAGGAAACTAGTTGGGAGCTTGTTGTATCTCACATACTCTCTACTTGATTTGGATTATGTAGTAGGTGATGTTGTAATATATATTTAGGAGCCTCATTATATCCATTGGAAGAATGAAAAAAAGGATATTTCATTATGTGCAAGGAACCAAACACTTCGGGCTACACTATGTTGTTAGTTATCCACTATAACTAGTTGGATTTACTAATTTTGATTGGGTTGGAGATTCCATTGACAGAAAGTATACTTCAGGTTATGTCTTCATGCTTGCACATGGTCCAATATTCTAGTCAAGTAAGTAATAACACACTATATCCCTTTCTTCATCTAAGGTTGAGTACAGAGGAAAAGTGAACGCATCTACACAATGTGTGTGGTTGGAAGGAATTCTTGGAGAGCTTGGTTTTACACTTGATTCAACCACTATCATCTGGTATGACAATCAAAGTGCAATCAATATTTCCTCTCATCCAGTACAGAGACAGAGGACCAAGAACATAGAGATATGCATGCAATATGTTAGGAGCTTGGTGCATGAGCAGGTGATATCGTTGCAATATTGCCCATCTGTAGAGAAAACTACTTGTTTGCACCTGTGCTAAAATTTGAATATTTTTTCAGCTACATCCACGCTAATTCCCCTACAAAAGGATAAGACAGTAAAAAATTATCGAAAATCCTGAGTTTTAGATTTATAAATATGCCTAAATATGAAAAATCTGATCAAGGTTAAAATTTGACTGGAATGGACAGGCTGGATGCACAGCCGAGAAGATAAAAGGCCGAAAATCATTTCTAGTAAAGAAAACTTGGGAGCGGAAGAATGGAAGACAAAAAAATTTGGTTATAAAAAGTGGTAAACCCGATTTCCTCTTTTCGCAGTCCGAGATCGGACAGTCAAGAATGACTCCAGGAGAAATCAATGGTCCAGGAAAAAGAGGGAAGTAAAAAGGTGGAAGCAGAAAAGGAAAAATTTTGGCCGTAAAGTTGGTGAACCCACTTTCCGCAATATGCATTCCGTGATCCACAAGATCAACTGTCCGGAAAGCTTCCGTCGACAATCATCGGATCGAAAAGGAGCAGAAATTCGAAAGGTGAAAAACATAAATACAAAAGTTTGGTTGTGAAAAAGTTTAATTTTCGCATTCCACGATCCACAATATCAACGGTCTAGAAATCTTCTACTGAAGATCAACAGCTCGGAAAGGAAAAAAAAGGGCAAAAAGTAGAAAGGGAAAAAATCTGGTTATAAAAAGTTGAAAGCTCGCTTTCCGCTTTCTGCATCCTGTAGCTTTACCTCAGATTAAGGCTTAGAGAGTGTCTACCTAAGATCAGCATGCGGAAATGGGACCATGCGCATGTGATAAGTATATCTCCCGATATGCGAAGCTTGGTAGACCCCACAACATTCAACGACCCAAATCAATGACTTATAAAGATCCACGGTGGAGGTGGATTCAGCTGATTCAACTTGCACAAACCAAATAAATTTCCATATCTATGGAATTTATTAAAGGGTTGCATGTTTCAATGGTCGAGATTGATGGTGGAGTAATATCAACAGTAGAGAGCAATTTCGCTGATTAAACATGCGTGGATAAATGAACATTTGAAATCTGCGGAATTCAGATGCTCATGGCTAAATCCAAGACACACATCTACACAGTATGGTTTGATCAAACTGATCAACGAATGGGAAAAATTATGCTAGTTCAAAATTTTGTTGGTTTAATTTTCCAGAACTCAACAAAATTTTACAGAGTGTACAAGTCAATACACATGTAGGTACATCCGAGCGTTTACCAGAAAGATCAATGGTTGAAAGCAATTTCGTTGGTTGAAGATGCAAGGAAGAAGGAAACTATTGTAGGAGGCTCGAAGATCCTCTTAATATTCATTTTTGTTAAGCAGGTCTGAGTCCCATGTGTCAAGTTTTCAATTTTAATCCATCATGTGCATCCCAATGTTCCTTCCTATTTTGTTTTGTGATCATGGAGAATCTTTTAGATCGGAGTTTGTTAGGATTTTGTGTGTGCAGGTTTGATTCTTGTATTAGAACTGATGTTGGATTTGTTTCAAGGTTGGTCTCAAGATCTTAGTACTCTATAAATATAACCTCTACAAAGGAACAAAGGGGTTTTGACTTTCATTTTGAAGCCTTTGTTCTTGGTTTTGTAGCTCAAAAAATTTTCTTGGGAGCATTAATGCAAAGTATGCCATGAATGTTTGAAATTCATCACGGTGTTCACTATTAATTATCTTTTCCCTTGTATGTATCATTTCCATGTTTGTGTAATTTCTTCTAATGTGTTTCTAGTTGTATGCAAGGAATTCGTTCTCTGTTAAGCGCTCCTTGTATCAGAGAATGCATTTGTTTTTGTTTATGATAAATGTCTTGGAATTCATCATCTGTTAGATGGTCCATTTCAATTATCATCCTTTATTGTTGCTTCTGCCAAAGGTGTTTCAGGAGATTCATCCATAGATATGTGCCTCCTGTCTCATTGGGCTTCTTCTCATTTCCCCCTTCCATCTCTCAAATATATTTTGCTGAATACTAACACCTATTTTTCCTCAGACTATGAAGGTTATCACTAGTCATTATTTGATGTAAGTCCTTGAATGTTTCAGGTTTGAATCCATTACCCAATGGTGATGTATGTTTGTTTTTTTTAGACCCTTTAAAACCCAAACAACCATTCCCCTTAGAAATCTAGCCTTCTGAATGCTTGTTTAAATCCAAATGTGTATGTAAATGTTCCTGTGACAAAGAGAGATCCCTCTCTTACTGTATATGCTAGAATACAGTCTAAATGTTGGCTTGAAATGATTACCCCAATTATTTCCTAACACAGCCATAGGAGAATTATTGAGTGATAACATCTTGGCACCGTTGCCAAGGAATAATCACTATTATCTCCTTGGGAAAACAACATTGTTTTAGTTCTACGACCTGGTTGAGCAGTTGATCATAGACACATGTTGGTTGTATATGATTTGGCAACTCCACTAAAAGTTTTTGGAAGGTGAATCTAGTGGGAAATACTGATGACCATATTGGGAACAAAGGTTAAAATCTCCCCTGGGTATGAGCTACATAGTTGCATATTTGATTGTTGAAGGTGAACAACGATGAAACATCAAGAAGGCCGTGCAAATTTCACCTAGTGTCTCCATCTGCGAATAATCCAGTCTTTATAATGTTCTATGGCATATCCACTGTCAAACGGTTGCAAAGTTTGAGGAGCTGATTCAGTTTCTTCATCATCAAAATGGGTTCTATAGCTGTAAGTTATGCTCCTATGAATCATGCTCACATTCCTGGTTTTCCAAATCAAATACCTAATATAGATTGGCAAGCATATCTTCCAAGATTCAAATATCAAAAGGATGATTATGCTTCCCTTCATTTGTTTAGATTTCATAAGCATATACATAAGCTGGGAGTTGAATTGCATGAAGATTCTTTAATGAAAATGTTCATGGTTAGTTTATAAGGAAATGCAAGGTCATGGTATGAGGGATTACCAGCAGAACGTTTATATTCCCTTAGAGACTTTCATACAATATTTCATGAACATTTTAAATATCAATATCCTTCTTTGCTGCTAATTCAAGATTGTTGCACACATGATAAAGGGTTCATTGAGAATTTGAAAGACATATACGGCGATGATCGGTATATGGATGAAGCGCTTTTAGAAATTTTACAGGAAAAATCATTTCAAAAAGAAT
This sequence comes from Pseudotsuga menziesii, assembly GCA_001517045.1. Classification (NCBI taxonomy): domain Eukaryota; kingdom Viridiplantae; phylum Streptophyta; class Pinopsida; order Pinales; family Pinaceae; genus Pseudotsuga; species Pseudotsuga menziesii. The sequence goes on from LPNX010954428.1 coordinate 65,276, forward strand.
GACAAACCAATTTCCATGATATTCAAGAAAATTCCCAATAGCTAGTAATATCTTCCTTGACCGAAATGGACATAAGTCAAAACTCCGATTCAAACAATTATATGTATTTCTTTGAAACTGATGATAGTTTGGAACATTCTTGTCAATCCTTGTGTGGACAAGAAGGAAGTTGGGAATGTCCCTCATATTGTCCCTCATATCATTCAACTTCTGAAATTATGTTACAAGAGGAGGATGCCCCTGTTCAATCAAAAACCACCCTTTTGCAGAAGCTATTTCTTCAAAGACATAATGTGTTTGATGAAGAGGTCCATCCATTAGAGGAAATTTGGGGTCTAAAATGGGCCTTATAAGAAAACGTGCCAAAATAAGTTTTTGTGAGTTGGAATTCAAGAACCAATAGAATTTCAANATCCCGTTACAAACCCTGTTAATGGTGGTTTTAAATAATATTTTAGTCCACCTGTATATGATGAGCAGGACGATGGTCATCCCAGTGATGGACATGAAGAGGATCATACTCATTTTCTTTATGAAGAATGTAATTAGCATGTCGAAAATTTTGTTAGTAATGTTTTTAAAAAAGATTTCAGCATGCCTATATATGATGAATGTGAGGATGGATACTTGGATAATGCACCTAAAGAACCAGCAGTATGCAATAATAGATTGGATCACCAGGAAGAGGAGGATTCCGAATGGGATATTTCTTTATGTTTTTTAAATTCAGAAATTATTTTGCTTAATTCTATTGAAGAACAAAATGATATTTCCTTTGAAACACTTGGAAGGAATCAAGTTTTAAATTCTGATATTTTAGATGAAGAATTTAAGGTCTCATTTGCAAATTATCATGAACACATTTTTCAAGATTCCTCTGGAGAGAAGTTTGGGAGGGTGTTAGAGGAGTTACAGTCGGACCAGCCTAGTCATGGCAAACAAATAACAGAAATTTTACAGGTTGTCATGATCCAATGGTTGAATATATGGAGAAGCTTTGCAGTGGGAATGGTGGGTTATGTGTGTGCAATAAAGATCAATTCCTTTATCATAACCTTTTTCCATTAAGTTCTTCATTTCTATTTTTTATTAAGCATGAGGAGAAATTTTATTTATGGGATCATTTGCTCGAGTGGCTTCATTGGAAGTCAAAATTTACCTAATTGGGCATTGGTGCTCAGTAAGTAGGGTAGGTAGGTGTGAATAAGCTTGAAACGACGAGCATTTATTTTAGCAATTTTTCAATTTGTTTTCAGTATGAGTTTAGTTTTTATTTTCAGATCATGTTGAGGATTTCAGGAATGCTTCGGACCGGCCCAGTGGATCAGGAACTTGGTCTACGGGGTTCTTTTCTACCTCACGGGGAGGATAGAATCCACGAGTTGGAGCTGCTCTTAGAACGTGTGCTAAAATTTGAATATTTTTCCAACTGCATCCATGCTAATTCCCTTGCAAAAGGATAAGCCATTAAAAAATTATTTAAAATCCCAAGTTTTAGCCTTATAAATATGCCTAATATGAAAAATATGATCAAGGTTAAAAGCTAATTGGAATGGACGGCCTGGATGCATAGGGGAGAAAATAAAAGGCTGAAAATAATTTCTGCCATAGAAAAATTGGGATAGGAAGAGGCAAACATTTGGTTATAAAAAGTGGTAAACCTGATTTCTGCTTTCTGCAATTCAATATCTGACGGTCAAGAATGACTCTGAAGGAAATCAATGGTCCAAGAGAAGTAGAAAAGATGAAATTTTAGTCGTAAAGTTGATGAAGCCGTTTTCCGCAATCCGCAAGATCGACAATCTGGAAATCTTCCATCAAAGATCAATGGCTCAGAAAGGAGTAGAAAGGCAAAAGGAGAAAAGCAGAAATACATACATTTGGTTGCGAAAAAGTTCAATTTCTGCATTCTGCGATCCGCAAGATCAACGGCCCGGAAAGCTTCCACCGAAGATCAATGACTTAGAAAGGAGAAAAAGGAAAAAAAGCGGAAAAGGGAGAAAATCCAGTTATAAAAAGTTGAAATCCCGCTTTCCGCTTTCCGCAACCCGCAGCTTGTCCTTAGATCAACGGCTTGGAGAGTGCCTTCCTAATATCGATGGTGCATAAAAAGGAAACATGCACATGTGATAAGTAGATATCTCAATATGAAAATCTTAGTATACCTCACAGCATTCAATGGCCCATATCAATGACTGATAAATATCCATGGCGAAAAGGGATTCTGTTGGTTCAACTTGCACGAACCAAATAACTTTCCAGATATTCAAAATTTCTTAAAGGGTTGCATGTTTCAATGGTCAGGATTGATGGTGGAGTAAGATCAACGACAGAGAGAAATTCCGTTGATTCAACATACGTGGATAAATAGACATTTGAAATATGCGTAATTTAGATGCTCGTGGATAAATCCAAGACATGCGTCCACACAACATGGTTTGATCAAATTGATCAACAGATGGGAAAAATTACGCTAGTTCAAAGTGTTGTTGGTTTAATTTTCCAAAACTCAACAGAATTTTACAGAGTGTGCAAATCAATACACATGTAGGTGCATCTGAGCATTTTCCAGAAAGATCAACGATCCAAAGCAATTTTGCTAGTTGAATATGCAGGAAAGAAGGAAATTATTGCAGGCCACTCGAAGATCCTCTAAACAGTCATTTTCATCAAACAGACCTGAGTCCCAAGTTTCAAGTTTTTCATTTTGATCCATCGCATGCATCCCAACGTGCCTTCCTGTTTTGTTTTGTGATCATGGAGAATCTACCAGATCGAAGTTTGTTAGGACTTTGTGTGTGCGGGTTTGATTCCTGTATGAATTGATTTTGGCTCTATTTCAAGGTTGGTCTCGAAAGCTTAGTACTCTATAAATGTAACCTCTATGGAGGAACAAAGGGGGTTCAACATTCATTTTGAAGCCTATGTGCTTGGTTTTGTAGCTATGCAAATTTTCTTGGGAGCATTAATGCAAAGCATGCCCTGAATGTCTAAGATTCATCACAGTGTTCATTGTTCAGTCTATTTTCCCTTGTATGCTTCATTTCCATGTTTGTGTAATTTCTGCTAATGCGTTTCTAGTTGTATGCAAGGAATTCGTTCTCTATTAAGCGCTCCTTACATCAAATAATGCATTTGTTTGTGTTTATGATAAATGTCTTGGAATTCATCCTCTATTAGATGCTCCATTTTAGTTATTATCATTTATTGTTGCTTCTGCTAAAGGTGTTTCAGGAGATTCATCCATAGATAGGTGCCTCCTATCTCATTGGGTTTCTTCTCATTTCCCCCTTCCATCTCTCAAAGATATTTTTCTAAATACTAACAACTATTTTTCCTCATACTACGAAGGCTATCACTGGTCATTATTTGTTGTAAGTCCTTGAATGTTTCAATTTTTGAATCCATTTCCCAATGGTGATGTCTGTTTGTTTGTCTTACACCCTTTAAAGACTAAATAACACTTTTCCTCATAAATCTAGTCTTCTGAATGCTTGTTGAAAGCCAAATGTGTATGTGCATGTTCCTGTGACAAAGAGAGATCCCTCTCTGACCGTATAGTCTAGAATACAATGTAAAGGTTGGTTTGAAATGGTTACCCCAGTGATTTCCTACCACAACCATAGGAAAATTATTGGGTAATAAAACTACTGACATCTTCACCAAGAGCTTCATAGAGAAGACATTCACCTATCTGAGATCACTTCATGGAGTGGGTGACACATGTTGATTTTTGATATTCACTTTCATATTTTTCTCCATGTCCATTTTTTAGGGGAGGTTTTGTTCCCATGAGGTTTTTCTCCTTACCTTGGTTATTATGGACAAATAAATTTTTGTAAGAGGTGACTTGAGCCTTAGTTGCAAAGGCAATCTTTGATGTGGTTACACTAAGTCAAGCTTAAGAGGGGGGGGGGGTGTTAGAGAATCATACCACCTAGTATCATGGTCATATACACTTGGGACACATTTTCATTTTTGTTGTACTTATGTCATATGGTCCAAACCTTGGTTATGTTGGTCAAGCAAGGTATTTTGGTGTTTTGGACTCATTAATGCACCCAGGCACCAATATTTGATCATTTTGGAGACACATATTCCCTCATTTATGACTGTTCAATCTCACTCCTTAAAATAGGGAAACTGGTTGACTAGAGGCACCCATACATGGTATTTGGGTGTTTTTCTCTCTTTTGGACAGGTCATTGCTACCTAGAGCCACTCCCACCTACCCATGCACTCCATCATGCCTATCCTACCCTAATTTATGTCCTATCATGCTTCATCCATGTTCACATGGCCATTCATGACCATTTGAGGTGGTTTGAAGTCCAATCTAAGCCTGCCACATGTATGCATCCAATTTGCCTCCAAAGGATAACAATTTTATCCTATTGTATTATAATGATGTTCCAAACATATTTACATGTTGGATAGTGATAATAAACTGAGTATTGACACCATTTCTATGTGTTAATTTTTCTCTTTTCACTGTTTTTCTGCATAGAGTTGTGAGGATTCCCTTAGCTCCTAGATCTTGACGTGAATCGAATTTTCACAATATCTTCAAACTTAAAAAGTTTCTCTAGAGCTTCAAGCAAAGAAGTAAAATTGTAGAAAGATGTAAAGTGCGTTTTAAGTTGTGGTTCAGAAATTCTAGCAAACAAATAATAGATGAAATAAATATTTGAGAAATTATTAATATAGGAATTGGTAGAACTGTACAAGAAGATGATCCCCAAATTTTCTATTGAATCCAAACTTAATAGAAGGTGGACTCAAATATAAAAATATAAATGTCTCAAATGGATATAATCTTTTTACAATGCAAGGGTTTCCTTCAATATGAGGATCGGTGTTTGCTTCATTTTATATAAACCTCTCCCGACTAAAAGAAGATTTCATAGCAAGGGCTTCAAAGATGTAATTCATAGTTGTTATGAGAAACAAGTCGATGTTGAAAATGCTTTTGGATGTGTCAGTTTGTTAAAAAGGTTTACAACATAAGTCAAAGTATTTTTGCAAGTATGTTCACTTCTCATACTTTCTAGTGGGATTATTCTTTGTAGAGATCCTTGTTGATGAAAAATTTATGGTTTGAATGCTCAATAAGTAGTGAGGATGATTATGTTTGAAGATTCACCCAGAGAAGGATTCACTGAAATTAACAAGATCTCAGTTTTATGCCCAAATGGGATGTTTAAACATGCATAGTATACCATCAAATGGCATCGTCGAGCCATTTTTCCTCCATAGAGAAAAAATTGAGCCCACAATAATGATAGCTCTATCTAAGCTTCCCACAAAGATCACAACTCTGTCCAAAGACCTCATAGAGGTTACAACTCAGGTCCATAAGGTCACATATACAAGTGACACACAATCACAGTAGAAGAGACACTCAGTTATGTCCAATAGAAACACTCAGTTATGCCTAGTAGTGACACAGAATCATACTAGCAGATACTCAATTATGCCCAGCAGTGACACATAGTCACACTACTAGAGACACTTAGTTATTCCGAGCAGAGACACTTAGTTATGCCCAACAGAGGCAGAGTCATGCCAGTAGTGACACACAATCATACTAGTAGACACTCTCAGTTATCCCTAGCAGTGACACAATCACAGTAGCATAGACACTCAGTTATTTCGAGTAGAGACACAAGCATTCCGAGTAATGACACACATTCACACTAGCATACACACTAAGTTATTCCCAGCAAAGGAACTTAGTGACACACAGTCATACTAGCATACACACTCAATTATGCCAGCAGTGACATGTAGTCACACTAACAGAGACACTTAGTTATGGCCAACAATGACACACATTCACACTAGCAAAGACACTCAATTATTCCCAATCGAGACACATTCATTCCCAAGAGTGACACATAGTCACAGTAGAAGACACACTCGGTTAGACACACTTAGTTATTCACAGCAGCGACACATAGTCACACTATTAAAGACACTCACGACAAGCAGAGAGAGGATACACTCACACCCACCAACAAGAGTGCAGAGACATTCAAGACCGAGCTCAAGGAGTGTAGAAATAATCGTAGCCCAGTACAGGAGCATCCCATTATTAGTTTGTATATATTATAATGCATATATATTCAAAAAAACATTTAGAATGCCAAATTACTAGTAGAAAATATGAAAGCATTCTTGTTTGTGTTACTTTTAGACATATACTATCACGAATTTAGAAATTTCATTCATAAAGATTAATTAGTAGAGCATCAACCATTCAATACACACTATACATATAGCATCAACCATCTATAATTCATGAGCTTATGATGTTTTAAACTAGATAATAGGAAGTAATGACTTCTTGTTGGCCTAATTTAGTGAATTAGGCCAACTATAGAAAATCAGCCTGTCAAGGTAACTCTCACGGGAACAAAGGTCCCACTGCCTATTTGAGTTTTCTATCAAAAGGAGAGTCTCACAAACTAATGATATGAATTACTAAAACACAATTGAAAAACTAATGATATGAATTACTAAAACACAATTGAAATATAACATTTTAACTGCTGCTAAACTGCAAAGAGATTTAAAAGCTGCTAAGAACCTGAAGTTACAATTATTGAAAATAAATCTAATCTAAATTCTATCTAAACTACTTTCTATTCTATCTAGATAATCTACCTAAAAACTATCTAGGCAGCAAGGTTTATTATAAGAGTTTTTAAAGCATAAAATGATAGTTTTATGGCCAATTTAATCAATTTAAATAACCATTTAAATAAGAAAATCAATGTAATTAAAGATGAAAAAATAATATAAATTTAATTTAATCTTTAATCAAACTGTTTATGCATAAAAATATAGTCATTTATGCAGAAAAATATAGTCATTTCAAACAGCTAGAGATGAAAATTGAATACAAAAACCAATACAGATGATTTCATTTAACTAGTAATCAAATATGTAAAGTAAAATCTTACACAACGTCTCTGAATACACCTCTCTGCCTGAAAATGCCTTCAAATGACCAGTGAGCAATCCTTGGCTTCAATTACAGCTTGATAAACAAATTTACAAAGTATGATCAACATATAGAAGAAATTTGGCTTAAAGGTAACACCTACTGATTCTCTGTTCAAAGAAACATGATTCAGAAAATACAGAAGCGCTTCCTCTCCCCCAAGCAGCAGCGCCTCCTCTTCTACCTCCAAACATCACGATTACAAATAAAAACATAATATAGAAGAACAACCATTCTATCTATTATGCGGAAAACACCACCCTCCCCCTTGACAGTCGAGAGTCTTGTTTATATAATACATCAGATATAATACCAAAATTGTACAGCAATTATAACAATCAATTTCTGAAATAAAGTGGCCCATCAAATCCTATATTTTTTTGTCATGTAGTAGGAATAAATTATGCGGCCCGTGCAATCCTGTATTTTTGGTCATGTAGTGGGCATAAATTATCCATTTTGTTGAACTTCTCCTTCTTTGTCCAACTTCGGTTAAATGAAACTGCTAGAAATTGCAATTCAACTAAACTGGTTCAACCTTTTAAACCTGCAACCAAAATATCATCAAGATTCCGTGAGAAATAGAAACATTAAACTAAAAATAAAATCTTATCTAAAATAAAATTTAATTATGTTTAGATAAGATAAATGGATTTTGATGATTTAATTCAACGCTAGTGAGATGGTGCATTATTTTCTGCCCTTCGCTAATAATTATTTTCTTGAGAGTTCTCCTTCGACAATAACTCCTGGTAAGAAAACTATGATCACTATCTATGGTGACAGCAAACCTTGGTGATAAAAATAGTCACACACGCATAGCATTAATACTATCTTATTTGAGGGTTGCAACTTAGTAGCTACAACCTGTATAATCTCCTCTCATTTGGAAGCATAATTTGATTTGATGCAGATCCAATAAATTGGAGATAATGCGATCAATAAATTCTTTTTTTTACTGCAAAATTGTGATATGCTAAGGATCCTTCTTTGTAGCGATTCCTCTTAACGGTCCTTCTGCATAGTAATTAATTACAAGAGTCAATGACTAACAGAAATGTGTTTGGCATGGCTACCTTCCCTCTCTGAAATGCCTGAGTATCTTTTTCAAGGTAGATTGTTCTTCAAAACCCGCAATCTCATCGAGTGATCTGGCAGTAATCGTGGCATTCTGGTGATCTGGTGAAGGACGTTGTAACAATATTTGACATCTTCTGCGAATTAATTTTCAGTTTTGTGCTTGCATTAACTGCCCGATTATTTTGGAGTGTTAATTATATTGATAAACTTGCGTGATACCAATATCTGTGGCCTTCCCATATGTGAAGCAGTTATGTTGCATTTCTTGGTGGCATAGCATTGGTGGAGATTCTCTATAACCCTGTTAGAGACTGGTGACATCTATTTCCTCATTCGGAGCAATCTGGTGAAGACAAACAAAATAAACTTGTTTCAGTTCGATCCGTTGAGTTTATCCTTCCCTCCTTTATCGATTTTAATAATGAGTTGGAAGGCTGGCTTCTCCTATGAGCTATCATCCACGCATCCTATTGTTATAATTGTTTGAAACCTGCACACAAAAAATTCATTACATAACAAGTCGAAATGCAGGGAAGCAAGTCCCCGCCTTCATAATTTAGCTTACATTGATTTTCCAAGTCCATATTGAATGCCAGTTTTTGGGACTAGTCCATATTGAATGACAATTTTTGCTACTAGGAAATCTGAAATTAGAACACAAAAGTCTTGCGACTGGGAAATCTGAAACTAGAAGTGAGTCTCTTGCTTATAGATTAGATTGGGATTGTATATTTTTTTTGCTAATTTATTGGTAAACTTCTCTCTTTAAAGTTTATATTAGCATTAGCATTTTAAATGTTTCTCTTTAAAGTTTATATTAGCATTAACATTTTAAAAGAGATAATTATATTAGCATTAACATTTTAAAGGAGATTAAAGGAGACTCGTGCAAAAGGCCATGAAAGCTATAGCTAACGTATCAATCCATGATTAAGCGTTAAAGGATATTAAAGGAGACTCGTGCAAAAGGCCATGGAAGCTATAGTTAGCGTATCAATCCATGATTAAGCTTTCGTCTAGATTAAGAATTAATCAAACTGTAGTAATATAATCTATGAGTTTCTTTGAAATTGGAAAATTTGATTGCATACCAAGCAAGCCTGGACAAATTAATGGAAATAGAAACACATAAATCTCGATAACAGATAAATGCAATCCCATTACCAATCTGATCCACTGTGTTCAGCTTAGTAAAGCTGCCATAAATAATTAATTAAATTGTTTAATTGCCAATCTGATCCACTGCCTTGAAAGGAATCGAGATAAGCTAAAGTGAGCTTAACAAGGCTGCCATGAATAATTGATTAAATTGTTTAAAGGAGGAGGATATCAGGGAGAATAACAAGAATACAGGATTAACAACGCCAGATAATCTTTACGAAAAAAAGATATATGAGAAAGGTGAATGTGATATGCTATTTTTATAAGTTGCAGGTGCCCCAAAATCCCATGAAACCCAATGCTCGTTTCATCAAACATGTCAAGAATCTTGTGCCCACATCAATATTGCAGGATTCAATATGTTTGGAGTTCCAATCTCAGATGCAACCTCCTCATCCACAATCCATAACAGTTTCAGCATGGAAAATCTAAAACTTAACCATAATGTTACAGAGAGTGAGGACCATCATGAAAAAACAGGATTAGTTCAGGCAGTACCTAGCTGCTCAAGAGACGGCCTTAATAGGATCCATAGAGCTGATACAAACATGATTAATGGTCATCAGATGAGAAAGGGTATACATTTCTCCCCTTAAATCCAATATGGGTTTACAACGTCAACTTCTTATGGAAGAATCTGTAATTATTACTACCGCCTGGCTTCATTTGGTTTAGATTCGGTCGTGCACGATTGACATGGTCGGAGGAAGAGCACATATTGTTTCTGGTAGGATTGCAGAGATTGTGGCAAGGAATTTCAAGAAACTTTGTGAAAACGAGGACGCCAACCCAAGTGGCCAGCCATGCTTAGAAGTATTTTTTGAGAAGAATAAAATTAATCGATCTCGATAAAAGACGGAAGAAATTCAGTTTATTCAACATGCTCACAGATTCTGTGTGTTTGAGTTTTCTTTATATCACCCACCCACGCCGTAATTGTTGGCTGAATAATTGTGCCACACACAAAATGTTAGGGTTTCTCTAGTAAGTTTAGTTTTCCAAGTTTAGATTGGTGTCACAGAAATTATATGAGGGCATAATGCAGGTATTTGTTTATGTAGATATTTGTTTATGCAGACTGCCAACGAGCCATGCCATTTTTGGTACCATATGTTACTAGAATCTAGAAGCTTATAAGTGGATACATATGGTCTTACAACCATTACCAACATTTTTTCTAGGATTGAGTTGTTGCATGCTTTATAATCTTGTCCTCTCTAAATCTAGGGTGTAGGCCAGGACGCTAAAGGAGATTAAAGGTACACTTAACATGTGGCACTAATATTTCTCTCTCTATATATCACATTTTTTTTTTCAATATTTCCCCTCTTCAAATCAAATTTCATAACTCAATGGTTAATTAACATACGGTAGTAAAAGTAATTCGATTTTGATTATACATTTAGAAAAAATTTCCAACAAAATCTCAGTAAAATACTGTTACAATTACATAAATTATTACAGAGGCTTCTTTGACAATTTTTATACTAAGTTGTCCTCCATCAACCAGGTTTGGCACTATTTTGGCTTCATAGCTTCTCTATCACTAAATATTCATATGTGCTATTGTCTTTGGTGTATAATATCAAAGATATAAGTCGTCCTCCATCAAGCAGGTTTGGCACGGTTTTGGCTTCGTAGCTTCTCTATCACATAATTTCCATCTGTTCTTTTGTCTTTGGTGTGTAATATCAAAGGATATTTACATGTATAAAATTGAATTCAATTAAGTTAGTTATAAGAATGAGATTTCACAATATTAAGTTAATTATAAAAGAGAGTTTTCAAAGTAAGTGTGGCTCCAGAGTCGCTTCACGACTCTTACGCGCGATTCGCGAACACTATTCTTCACTGGGAATGTCTGTGTCTCTTTTAGGTGTGTATCTGCTGGAGGGAGGTGGGATAACTCAAGGCGAAGGAGAGGTTATCAGCCGATATGCGCGCCTATTAACATATTAAAGAAACCCTAAACTGCGCCCAGTTAAGGCATTTACTCAGACAATGAAGACGAAAACACAATTTTAACAAGGAAAGGATCTGAAATTTGTATGGACAAGCTCCAAATCAGGAAGTCGCCAAGCAAATCATGGGTAAGACAAAATTAAACAATTTTATTTTCCGTATGAATTTGTTTGAAGCACATTTTGTTTTGACATTTGATAAAATGGCAGACTTTGGTGAACACAGTAACAGTACACCCAGATACATGATTTACCTTTTAAAATTCTGATCAACAGAGAAACAGTTTAGCCTATGAAGTTCACAGCATATTTTTTTTATTTTAATAGAATGTCTATATAAAAATATTAGAAATGTTTTTATGATTAAAAAAGTGTAATAATAAAAATAAAGTTAAAAAAGATAAAGTCTACAACTAAGAAAGCTTCATTGCCTTATTGAAGGCACGAAAAACATAGCAGTGAGCATTATCAAGCTAGACATTCAACACTTTGCCAACAAAACTCTGCCAAATGGTTGACCACTACGGAAAACCTTATGACAGATAAGGACACAAATGCCTTGATCGCGCCATCTGCAGTGTCCCCATCCATTCAACGCAACAGTATTTGCACATGGCTTCACGGAGTAAAGGCAAGAAAGAACCACAGATCCATGCTATCTATATCATGCACAGACTCTACAATGAAAAGAGATCATCTGCAAAGTCTACCTACATGGAGCAAGTGCTCCCAGAATAATTCAATCTACCTTTACTAGTTTCAAATATGGGTTCAACGTTTGTAGTGGCAGAGAGGCAGATATCCACACATATTCTAGCAGGGACGAACATTAATAAAATTACAGAAAAGCATGCTTCCATGAACGGCTTCCACTGAAGACAGGTGAAGGCTTAGCAGTAGTGAGATACTAGGGTTTACTGTAAATTCAGAAGGCTAAGAGCTTTGAAGAGGGTAAGAGCGCCATGACGATGCCATGAAAGCTACAAGCTATAGAAGAGCCATCTCGATGCTTAAAAAATTTCTTCCTTTTTGACTGCAGGGAGGAACTGGTTTAACTTTTAGATCTTATTTTGAGGAGAAAAGATCAGTCATTCATTTTAGCTCATGACCGATACACAAAATTTCCTTTTACAAGAACCCTAGAAATGGGTGGACATGTGAACCAATTCAACAAATAATAAGAAATAAATGGAGAGCATCTCGTGAGGTTTGTCACAGCTTATTTAGAGAGCATCTGTATTTCCCTCATCAGACTGTGGAGATACTCTTCTTGCACAGATAAACCTCTAATCCTTCTTGTCTATATTCAATTCTGCAATTACATGAATAACTTACATGAATATGATAATTGGTTCAAGAATGCATGAATCATATCTATGCTGGTCTGAGCTAATAATAGTCCTTCAACAACTAGTTGTAATTTATCTTCTCTATGAATTAGGTCTATGCTAGATCTAATAACAATCCTTCAACAATAATAATAATCCTCGTAACAGTCTAATAAAAATACTTCAACAGCTATTTATATGTGGGTTTGTCGTAGCTTCATTTTTGGTTAAACACAAAAGGTCTCTGTCCAGTCTACATCTAACAAGCAACGAGCTTCTTCAATGTTCAGAATGCATAGAAAAGTGAAAGAATAAATTGATAAGAAGCAGGACAGACTGACCTGCTATTTTCTTCTCTATGAATTATACTGTGTGCAGTCGCTTGAAAGACTATCACCTCAACCATCTCATCACCATGGATACCAAGAAACTGTTGCCACGACAACCAGATTTCCTCAATTGGTAAGTACATTCATGTCCCTATTTTGAATATGTGGGTTAAGATGCAGCAATGTCGGAATGCTGATTGAGATTACCTAAGCCTCACTTGCCTTCCTTTGGTGTTTGTCATGCTTTATAGGTATAGCCACTTCAAGAGATTGCCTGGGCTTGAGAAGACTGAGAGCAAGATCGTCCCAGGCTTGGGCTTGAAAAGCTCCAAAAAGATAGCAAGATCAAAGCTTGGAAAAACATGGAGAATTGAGGATTTTGTCATATTGTAATAAAAATCAAAATGAAATTCAAAACTCATGTGGAAATCTCTACACTTTGAAATAGAAAAATGCAGGTTTTGAAGAAATTTCTTCAAAATTACTTCCTTACCTTAGCCATGAAAAGGATAACCCCACAGCGGAGGCTTAAGAGAAACTTAGCCTTCCGTAGAGATCTTCTTCAGCTCCCTCCTACTATCTATATACTTGCAGTACGACTTTAAAAAATTTATTATCAGCTTATGAGGAGACTATGATCAACTATGCATAAGTCGGCCATTCTGGGCAGTGATTCTGGCTACAAGAGAGAGGTTATTAATAGTTATGCTGGGTTCCAAGAAAGAATATAAAGAGATGCCCCTAAGGCTATTATTCTTCTCTATGCTTAGAGAGCGTGAGGAGAGCCTCCCCAACTGTTCCACAGTATGTCTTCCTTCTGCCTGCTGTTCTTTTAAATTTGCTGCAAACTCTGTTATGCCTTCAAATCTGCAATTGCATCTTAAAAATGATATTCTTGTTACAACACAGTTTTGTTTGACGTTGAGGAGAAGTAATGGTAAGTAAAATCAGCATCTGAAAATTGATCGAGGAAGGCTGGGTAGCTAAAGGTTGCTTCAGCATGACATCCAACGCAGGGTACATGTGTGCATGTGCATGCCACACAATTGGCTAAGGATTTCAAGCGGTGAAGAAAGCAACATGTCTAAAGATGGATTGTATAATAACATCCAATAATCATGTATTGTATAATAACATTAAATGTTATTTGTAATGCTATGACAAATTCCTGGCATTACTTACCTTTGTTAAAAATTGATTCAACAACATTACTTTTAAGTGAAGAATTACAGCAAGAATACGACCTTTGTTAAAAATTGATTAACAACCTTACTTTTAAGCGATGAATTAGAGCAAGAATAAGAGGCTAAATAAGAAGATGAATTGTCTGATTGGTGAAACAAACAGGCATATTCATTGGTAGAATGAAAAACTTTAATTTATACTTTATAAAACAACTTAGGATAAGTGCTTATAAATTGTTTTGGTTTCCTGTATATTAATGAAAACAACGACAAGCCTACACATAGAGTTCATGCTATGCTGGGGCAGGGACTAATAATAATAGAATGTAAGAATGAAGTGTATAAAAATATTCCTAAATAGAATTTTGATACAATTCATTAATTTTGGTTTATATTAGTCATCGTGTTTTCTTGAAGAGTGCAATCTTTATAAATAATTTATTTCACAAAAATTACAACCATTTATTTTAATACATGATTGGGATGCGGCAATCTCAATGAGACCTGTTCAATCTAATAAAACAGAAATTTCACTTCAATGATAATATAGCATTTTAAAATTCTCCAAAAATAATATTCACTTTTCTTTTATTTTTATATTTGGAGAATTTAGTCATATAAATAACTTTCGTTGAGATGCAAACTGCTCAAAAAATGGTATAGTGTATGTAATATAAGGTAAGTATTAAGGTTTTAGCTTTATCAAATATAATTTTCATCATATAGAGTGTAAAAAAGTATTTGTTAAAAAGTTATTATTATTTTTTTATTAATAAAAGTTAATAAAATATATATATATATGTTTTAATTAAGAAAACTTTTTAACAATTAAAATTATTTTGAGATATTCCTTTTTTTAATGATTAATTAGTTTAGTTATTAAAGGAGCATAACAAAATATATTATCTTTGAGATAAAACAAATGTTATTAAGTAGCAAAGAAGCAAAAAAATAGCTAGACAACAAAGATGGCCAAATACTTATATAATGAAAGCCAAGCCAAAGAACAAGCAATGTGAAAATCAAAGAATCAAAAAAGGAAATCCATAAAATCACCTACCAAATAAAACAAAAGAAAATCAAAAGATAAGTATTTATAAATATTTCAATGGGGGTCCCTTCATTTCGTGTAAAATCAAGGCAAGTTGTTGGGGTGCCAACAGTGCTCTAAGGGTTTTCTTCTCCTCTTTCTTGGCATCTCGGGTTTACTACTGCTCCTATTACATAAGAAATGCTTCATTTTGGTAGCTCTAGGAAAAATCCCATCCTTTGACACATTTCATCATTTCTTGTGCCAATATAGTTCAGACTTCCCCTTTCATCCATGGTGCATCTTACGTTTCCACTAATATGTCTTTCTCTAATGGATCCTACCAATATATATTTAATGGCAGTCATGTGTATCCTTGCTTTGTGACATTTGCAACAAGGTTGTTGATGAAGCCCAAAAGTATGCAACCCATCATTGAATTACTTAAGGAATTGGAATCTCTCATTATTATTTGTCACCTGATCAATTGTTTAAATGAACCTAGTGTGAACCCCTAATGAGGGACTTCCTCCTCATATTGACTTCAATGTGGAACAACCCATCACTTCTCAGCTGCTCTGCTCCTCTAAACACAAGGAAAAATGACTTTGTTTCTATAGGAATGTTAACTATAATTGAATTTTGGTTTGTTTTTCTACTCCTTTGTTAATGAAAACCACCCTATAGAGATGCTCCAAAGGTCTTAGCTCCTCCACGGAATGAAACAAAGACATTTTGAGGCTAAGTGTTGGATTTCCAAATGTTTCTAATGATATTCCAATATTTATTGAAGACCAAAATTCCATCTAACTACAAAATAACAAAAAAGTATAGGTACAACCGCACCATCTCATTCATTATGCACAAGAAATTGTCTTGTCTCTTGTGAAGTTTTCTTATGCATCCCCTTTCCATAGTGGTAAAATTATTTCTCTATCATTAAGGTATTAACACAAATTATGAGATGTACATAATGAAAATTTTGGGGTCCTTCAGACCTCTCTAGTTCTAATGACATCAAAGTAATGCAACCCTTTATAACCTCAATTTTGTAGCAGTCAGTACTAGTGCATGTCACATTTAAGTTTTTTACTAAAGAAAACATAATGATATTAAAAATATAATTAGGGTTTATATGACCACATCCATACCATTTCATCATGTGATTATAAGGTATAGTGTTAATAGTAACATTTAGTGTCCATCTACTAGCCAATGTTCATCTCAAATCAATCTCTCCATGCAGGAACTAGCAGGTCCAATTATATTATAGGGAAAAATTGAGTCCCATCAAGTAACAACTTCATCCTACTCCTAACTAGGACCAAAAGGATGACTCAACCAATAAGAATGAGCCACACAAACTACCATAAAGCATAACTATGGACCAAGACACTTGAGATGTTGTTTCAACTCTAAATAAGATTATTCTGGAATTATTTATGCTACTACATTGTCCAATTTATGAAAAGAATCATTAAGGGCAAATGATTGAGTGGTTTCACTAGCAATGTTTCCTTAGACTTACATTGTTACCCCTTGAGTAATGAATGACTTTGAGATGAGGTTGTTTCACCACTGTTTGATGGTCAAACAAGGGTGATACATTTTACAAATCTACCGAGAATTTTCTACTGCTATAAGAAAGTATGCCAAGAAGTATTGATCTAGCACTGAGAACTGAAACTCAAACTGCTCTAGCCCAAATGAATTCCAATTAATAAAATGATGTGATATCCCATTTTATCTCATAACTCTTCTTGAATATCTAGTTGAACAGTCTATGCAAATAGTGGGGTCCGGGTAACACACACAAATGAATTGAAAGTATATTTCACATAACAAATAAGTATTTACATAGAAACATAATGGGATAAAAAATTTAATACTAAACAAATGTGAGTTCAAAAGTCTTTTAGAAATGCATACATTGATCCTTGACAATACTTACCTCATTATAAATTTCAAGATAAGAAACGTGTAATAGGAAATCTCAACCAAGTGTCTGCAAAAATAAGGACTCACAAAACATTATCCTTGTCCTTTGAATTGATATTAAAAACATGCATACAAATATATTTGAATACTTGTCATATGAATTGATATTAAAAAGATACATAATTTCATGGTATAACTATTTTGAGAAAATAGTGTCAAAATTTAAGCTCACAATCTATTTTTGGAAAATATGTCTTATATTAACAAGATAATATTTACAACAAAATTGAAAATAAAAGAGAAAGGGAATATATAGTAGATCCTTATATCCTCTTCCTTACTGTATCTACAATGAATTCAAAGTAAGCTAATGCATATAACTCTTTAGAATCCTTAATCAAAATATATCCTTTGGCAAACAAATTCATGTGTGCCTCTTCTCACGCAAAGTGACAAAAAGTTTGGATTGAACTGACTTCATAAATAAACACACATTTGCACCATAACTTCCAAATGGTAAAACTAGTAACAATACAAAGATAGCTCCAAATGCACGTGAAGGGATAATGTACCAAGGATGAAAAACACCAAACAACACTATGTTTTGCATATATCTAGAAGTATCTAACAAACTTAAACTCCCATAGAATGTGTTTCAAGGTCTCTACGCTGCTGCAACAAAGGAACATACCATTTGTCAACCCACTTTTGGAAAGGTGGGTTGTGGCAAACCCTCATAAACAACTAGCCAAGAAAAAACTTGGATATCATAAGTAAGTTGGAGCAACCAAACATTACCCAACTTGTTGTATTTTCTAGTTACTATGAAAACGTTTACTCCATATTTGTGGGTGCTTCTTGAGATTTTGAGTACTAGTGTATGCTCAACACTTAGATGAGACAGGATGGATTGCAACATGAGAGATAGCACCTGATGAATACGTATTGTTGAGATAGCTTTCTAAATGGATACTTGACCTAGGGATGGTATTGGATTGGTGTTTATTCCTTAGGAATTGGAGCTCTCTTTCTTGATTGGTGGATGCCCTTCACTATAGCCACATGGAAGAACCACTTGCTTGAAGAGTTCCCTACTTGGGATGCAGATCCTTTTCATTATGGAGGAGGTATTCTATCCCTAAATGACATGTGGTATCTTGTATTCATGTTCAAAGGATTTTAGATGGCTCAAGTATGCTTGATATTTCGATAATGTTCTTGAAAGTAATAGCTAACCCAATGGAATTCAATGCTTAGTAGGATCAATGGAGTCCATGTAGGATTCTAATAGAGGCATGTAGACTTATCTTGTGTAGATACACCATCATGACATTGGATCATGACACATGTACTTTATACTGGAGGTCTCACTTGTGTTTTCCTACAATGATGTCATAGGTTGCTTGTAAGTCTTGTGCCCAAATACCATTGCTGACCTCCTCTACTTTTCATTAAAATAAAGGAAGTGGAAATTCCTTCTAGCACTATTTTCTTTGTACTTAGCTTCTTGGATGAAGTCACTAGGGATTCTTAGAGGAAGTCTATAGGATATTCCTTTGTTGGAGTTTGATTATTATGACTTGGGTTTTCTCTTGTGAAGAAGATAGATATGATCATATCATTTTGTTTTTCATTCTTATTCACTATTTTGTAGTGATGCAACGAAGAGTATGCACTAGCCTCTCTCTCTCTCTCTCTTAGACTTCACTTGTACTTGTACTCTCTATCTTTCTCTCTCTTGATGTCTGAGGCTTCTTGGTATTATTGGTGTTTCAAGAAGCATATTGGAGTTCTAATGTAAGGGTTTAACCATTATAGATTGGAGATTAGAATTTTATGATAAAATGATAGCATGGATTGGTGAAGAATAAATGAAGTGAATGTCTTTCCTTGTAGGTTGTGTTTGAGAGATGGTTGCACTTGGACCTTCTTGGTCAAGATAGGGTTTGGTGATTTACCTTAGCTAGGGCTTCTCAAACAATTGAATATGTTGTGATAGACATAGGAGAAGGATACAGTATGTACTTGTACTTCATTTTGAGCTTATACATGAAATTTCTAGTTGTCTATACATTGTTCAATTTCCATATTTAAATTTGAGCTATGCATGTTCTTTATGCATTGCAATCTATAGCTATTTATATATTGACATAAATAAAGGGAAAAATGTTCATTTTTCTAACCTCTAACGAATATTGTAATGAACTAATTGTATTGTTGTTATACTGCTCCAAATGTACATTTTTAGGTCTGATTATCGGCTGATAACTTTCCCTAAAAAGTGTTGAAATGTTTTTCATAGTTCATTATCTTTTCTCCTTGAATTTTCATGAAGTGTGGAGTTGTTTGAAGTGAATTATTGTTTTATGTTGTCATGTCCCCATATTTTTGGACATAAAAGTGTTGACCATGCACAACACATTTGGGGGTCAAAAATTCATTAATTACCTCACCTAGGGAATTTTATCCAAAAATTTATTTATGAGGAATTAATTAATTAGCCTAAGGGGATTTTTGCTCAATTAATTATTATTAAGGCATGTATTTAATTTGTATTCCTCGTTATTATTAATTGTGCAAATTAATGAGGTGGAAATAAGCTTTCCATGTCAGGGGGCGCATTGGGAAAGTCAACTTGCTAAGGTAGAAAGGAGGAAACTTATTGGGCTAGGAAAATTGCATAAGGAAGAATCTGATGCGTAAGCGCAAGAGGAAAAGCAGGTGCGTGATGGAGAAAAGTAGATCAAGGAAGAAGCCCAAGCGTGGAGTAGAGGAAGTTGCGATTAGGATCGATGCGACAAGGAAATACAGATACAAGTCAGTGGAAGAGGCAGGTAGAAGAGTTAAAGTGGAACAGGTGCAAGTCAAGGAATACTGCAGAAGGATGAACCAATAGAAGACTAAAGGACAAGTTTTGTGGCTAGTTATAACCAGTACAGACAGAATGAAAGACATTTATGTGGCTAGTTAAGGTTGTGGTTAATGTAATGCAATACTTTTGCGATTAGGTATGGGTCAACATTAATGTAATAGAAGATATTTTGTAGCTACTTGTGTCTGTAATAACTGAGTTATACGCAGTAGACCCTACGCAGTCTTGTAAACACTATAAGTAGGAGGAACCCGCTCTGTATACGGGTTAGATTTATTAAGAGTTAGTGGAGTAGGATTATTGTAAAAGATTAGAGAGGAATATGATAGTAGAAGGCTGTTTAGCTGTAGATCTGTAGCTGAGTGTGCAGACCATTTTGTAGCAGTAATTTGCAGCTAAGTGTGTAGAAAGTAGAGTATAATAGTTTATCCAAGTTGTGTGTGGATCATTAGGAGTAGATAGAAGCAATAAACCAGAGAGCATGAGAGAAACAAGAGTTGAGAAAAATACATATCTTAAGAACAATCTATAAGTCGTAGAATTCAAGGTGCTACCTATATTTCTCATGCAAGATGAAGAGCACCTTGATGGTTTTTCCCAGATGGGTTTCCAAGTTATTTCCTGTGTTGAGCGATTGAATGCTTATGTGAATGTTGAGTAATTGATATCTTGTATTATTGATGGTTAGTGTTCGAATATATGTCGTAATATTACCAATCAGTAGATGAATGAATGAGTATTTAAAGCATTGTCAACATGTTATGTATGATTTCATGGTTAAGATGCTAAGTTACAATATAAGTCACACATTGTTCATTATAAGTAAGGAATCAGTTATGCTACAAATTTGTGCTAGTTGTTAAGTGGGTTAAGGACAAGGTTGTGTCGCATGTCAGTTGTGGAACATAGTTGCACCTCTGTCACATAGTAAAATACTCCATCCCTCCATCTCTGTCGAGCACCTTGGCCGCGCACCAAGGGACTATAATCCCTCACCAACTACGAAAACATGGTTATGGAAGTTACACATTAAGATATATGGGGTGAGACTGCGCCTGCCTTGCGAGTGTTTCCGATTGAGCTTTCTCTGTCGGGCCGATGTATTTTGGTTTCTTGTTGGTATTGTGTTGTTGTTAAACCTCGAGTCGAGACAGAAGGGAATATTAGGCCAACAAATGGTTCTATTTTTGGGACCGTTAATCACTTGATTCGAGGGAAATGTTGTGGCATCCGAAAAAGAATGAAATCAAATATTGGTTGGAGTCTAATATGCTAGCATTTGCACAAGAGGAGAGCGCAAGATCGTGGTTGAACATAGAAAAATGGTTAGACTGGTACATCTACATTAATATTCACGAGATATTCTTTGCAGAATTTCCCATTGTGCTGCATGAGTGGTTGTCAAGATTGGTGACCAGGCAGACAAACTTTCAAAGAAGAGAAGCGGTCGAGTGGACCGATCAGTTGGTTCGCGAGGTAACGAGTGTAAGTAACTACATCTCTAGAGATGTCGATTTTTGGGTCGACGGTATTTTGCAAGGATATACTACTGAGTTTGCAATAGATACTATAAACTCATATAGCGAGGTTGAAAGAAATTTTTTCCAATGACCAGGAAGAAGGTATTTGTTATCTATCAGCAAATGGATAAATATGCTAGTTTATGAGAAGGGCATATTGCAGTTGAGTAGTTGAGCTGCATATCCAAGGAGAGGGGATATGCCATGGACAATCTACAGAGAAAATGGGAAATGGTGAGCTGAGATGTTCCCAGGAAGTACAAAAATTAAACTAGAAGCTGGAGTCCTAAGGAGTGGAAGGAGATTCAGATCAAGAAAAATAAGAAAGATAGAGGGAGGTTGATGAACTCCTAATATGTTCGAAGAAAGTGAGCATGAATTTCAGTCGTAGTTAGACGAAGAAGAGTACTATATATCGATTTCTGAAGGAGAGGAAGACTCAAAGGAATATGCAAAAACACCAATATCAGGATGCAACTACATCACACCAGGAGTATCGCCATAGGTAAGGTCTAGAGCCTCATCTCCTGAAAGAGTTGTCAATACTGATAGTTCTAGTACTGTGACTAGTGCGCAAGAGGGTACACCTCCACTAAATTATTCATCAGATAACCCCGACGCCAACTCAATGGCCGAGCAAGATATTCAGTTACCCACATTCAATGGGAATGGAGCAGAGGATCTAGAGCAGCATTGGTTCCTCTGTGAAGCTGTTTGGATGGTTCTCCTAGTTCATAATGTGGACCTAAAGAAGCTGCTGATGATCACGACTCTGAGGGGTCGTGCGCTAGAATGGTTTATGAAGTTCTGCATAGTACCACCGGGAATTCCATAGAAGACCCTTGAATAAATCCGACTCGCGATGATCTGTGAGTTTAGAAAACCTAAATCTGAGTCACAGTGTATCACCGAGATCAAATAGATAAAACAATCGTTGGAAGAATCTGTATGGGACTTTGACCATTGGTTTAAAACTTTAATGGCCAAAGTAAGTTTCCAAATGTCGGATGTGCAACATAAGAAGTGGTTTATTGCTGCACTATTACCACACATCTGAGTCCCATTAATGCAACAAAAGATTGAATTGTAGACAAAAGTGCTATAATTGGCAATGAAGCTGGAATCCTCGCTAATCGGTGATGGTGCCACAGGAATGGTGTAGATTCAGTTGCGGCTGGATAATTTGACAATACAACTTCAAGATATCAAGAAGGGAAAGGAATACCAAGAATACTTATGGTGTACGAAATATAGAACGAATGGACATACCAAGGATAATTTTTTGACCTACATGAACTATATCTCATCGGGTGCGCCAAACCCATTAAGTGCCCACGGACTACCTTGGTGCTGCATATGCCAGACTAGAGATCATCGCAATGAGGACTGTCTATACTTGCAAAATATTGTAAGTACCCCAACAATCCTTTTTTGTAAATTTTGTAAGTTAGTAGGGCATGAAGAGAAGGATTGCAGAGCATACCAACTCTTGAAGGAAAAAATGACAGACACCTACTTAATGAAGAATGATGAGCAGGTTCAGTCTAAACAGGAGCAAGCGCACTACCAGCATGTGCTTGTCGTACACAATCAGGATCAGAACCCATATCAGCCGCAGTATGCACCTTAGAATTAGTATGCACCATAGAACCAATATCAGTCGCAATACCAGCAGAATGAGTACCCACCACAACAACCACACCCACATGGAAGGGGTGGTGGAAACTTTAGAGGAAGAGGAGGAGGAGGATTTGGAAGAGGAAGAGGTTAGGTTACATGCTATAATTGTGGACAGCCGGGCGATTATTCCATAGATTGTCAGGAAACTACAAAGACATGTTCATATTGCAAATCACAGGACCATAATGTGGAGCAATTTCCTCAGTTGATTGTGAAGTGGTAGGCTCGGACCATCGTAGGTCCTAACCCTATGCAAAATATGAATCCTAACTTGAATGTTTAGATTATTGTTGTTGAGCCAAGAGAGTTGATTAGGATATATAGCAAGAACAATCACAATCGCAACCATAGTTATGACCCACAACGCAGAAGAAAGTACCATTTGACGTTCAAAAATAGAAGCAAGTCTTTTTGGATGTGCGACTAGGGTTCTTGGATCAAGAAAAGCCATCAACTTCAGCTGAAGTTAGGGAGATTCCTGAACACCTTTAGCTGAAGTTAGGGAGATTCCTGAACGCTTCCAATAGTTATTCCAGAAGGAGATCCCAAAATTTTTTAGTAAGCTCAAATCATCGTTGTCAAGTTGCTTAGCGCTAATTCAAGATAAATATGCTATCGCAGAACTACAAGAACTTATAGGAGAAACTCCAGAATAGTCGCAACCTGGAAAGAAGGTTAGCCATGTTAAGAAAAAATTAAAAAACGGGCACGAGTTAAGAATGACTGCGCAGATAGGGGATTATGACATGGATTACATTATTTTAGATCTAGGGTCAGACGTCAATATTTTGACGTGACATACTTGGGAGAGCATGGGAAAGCCACGCTTGGACTGGTCTCCTGTCCAGTTGAGGCTTTCTAATCAGGCGAAGGTCCTACCAATTGGTAGGTTGAGTCAAGTAATTGTCGAAATTGAGGGGTTGCGTACATTTGCATACTTTGAAGTCATTAACATCATCGACGACAAAAACCCATATCCCACGCTTCTAGGGATATATTGGGCCATAAATAATCAGACCATTATACATTTCAAGAAAAGGATACTCTCATTTAAGGATAATGAGATGAGGGTAGTGTCGCCCATTGATCTATTGGAGTGACAGAGATACATCGATCTTGTCTATAGCGAGGTACAGGGTGATTATCTCAACCAAATTTACAATGTCACTGCCATACAAGAAGATTATATCAACCCGACAGTGGATGGAAACTCGAGCTAGAGGAGAGCTAGTTCATGCACATCCGACTCAGGTGAGGCCTTGGAGAATTGGAAAAATCGGTTGCATGAAGTCTCTATGAGGAGGTGCACCATAATTACAAGGTCTGTGCGATGGGTGGAGAATGAGTTACGAGAGTTTCCCACCTATGAGGGTTTACCTAACCTTGTGAACTTCCTAAATGAGTTTGAAGGACTCGTAACAGAGTCACGACACTTGTCCATGTAAGACCATGTACTAAAAGCTACACCCACTAGATAGTGGGGTACACACAAGTAGTCCATATCAAAATGGCCACAGTGCAGAAGGTTGCTAGAAGCCAGATTCGGTGAAGAGTTCACCACTGTGACTCACAAGTACATAGGATTATCAAACCCTATCGAGTACATAAATCAGTGTCGCACCGCATTTACAAAATACCCGCGTCAGGAATGGGTCCATCATTTCAATCACACATTGGAAATGGCACCCACTGAGTTGGTATACATATATGGAATTATGACAAGGAACTGATGATTGGGAATAGGTATCTAAACAGTTCACACACACATTTGAATTTGTTGATGATCAACCTACAGTTGATGTTGCACTCCAAACGATAAAGGAAAATATATTTTCTGAAATCCCTGTCAAAGAGGAAAATTCCCAAAAATGCAGCGCAACCATCCAGCAATGGATGGCCTGTTACAATATGATTGGAGACCCAGATTATGACCCGACTAACATAAACATACTAAAATCATAGGGTACACATGCAGTAGAAGGAAGTTGTATTTATAGAGATCAGTTCTTCAAGCTGTTGAAAATAAAGAAAGTAAACATTGGGTCGCTATAGAACCCAAAGTTCACCAATATAGGAGATTATTGGGATGAAGAGACAGTCGCGAAGATCACAGACTTACTACATGAATTTCGTGATCTATTCCCTACCAAATTTTGATAAATGAAGGGAATAGTCGGTGACCTAGGGGAAATGAAAAGACCTCTTAAACCAAATGCTAAGGCAGTCAAACAACGACCTTATAGGTTGAACCCAAGGTATAAATAAAAGGTAAAAGTAGAATTGGATTGCATGCTTAACACAGAAATCATTGAACCTATTGAGGAATCAGAGTGGATCATCCCTATAGTGATATAGGATAAGAAAACCATAGGTGAATTCAGGATCTGTGTCGATCTAAGGAAACTGAACAATGCATTCCTACATGATCCATTCCCAACACCGTTTACAGATGAAGTACTTGAAAGCGTCAGAGGAAAAGAGATGTATTCATTCACCAATAGCTTCTCTAGCTATCATCAAGTCAGAATCGTGAAGGAGGATCGCCACAAAATGACCTTCGTCACAGAATGGGGATCCTACCAGTATACGGTAATGCCCTTTGGACTTAAGAATGCACCTGTTATTTTTTCTAGAATAGTAGTTTCTTCCTTTAAATATTTCATTCATAAATTTCTTGAGGTCTACTTTGATTATTAGAATGTGTTTGGTCTAGTAAGAGACCATATTGAGAGTATGTGCATGTTACTGGGCCGCTATATCCAGTATCAAATCATGCTTAATTCCAAGAAATGTATTTTTTGTGCACTGTTTGGTGTGCTATTGGGTCATGTTGTATGTCGCGATGGAATTTTGGTTGACCCAAAAAAAGTTGTGATTATCCTTGACTTACCACCACCCACATCAGTCAGGCAACTTAGATCAGTGTTAGGACATACATGCTACTACAGGAAGTTCATTAGAGGGTATGCCAAGATCACTGTACCTATGGAGAAGTTGTTGAAGAAAGATGCAAAGTTTTAGTGGATGGAACCCTGCCAAGAAAGGTTGGATAAGTTAAAAAACAAGATGGCCACTATGCCAATACTTGTGTTTCTGGACTGGAAGAAGAAGTTCCATGTTCATGTCAACACGTCGTCTTTCGCACTCGGCGTAGTATTGCCGCAACCGAGAGAAGGTGCACTTGACCACCCTATTTCTCTTGCTAGCAAGAAACTGTCGACGACAGAAAAATATTACACAACGACAAAGAGGGAAGGCCTCGCCATGGTATACATGCTGCAGAATTTCTAACATTACTTTTTGGGTGGACATTTCAAAATGTACATTGAGCATTCAACATTAAAATACCTAGTCAAGAAGCCAGTGTTGGGGGGGGAGATCTATCGATGACTCCTCATGTTTCAAGAATTTGACTTTGAGGTCATAATTAAATCGGGTTGACTGAATGTTAGGCCGGATCACCTATCACAGATAGAAAGTGGTGAAGAACGAACCAGCCTAGATGATAAATTGCCCGATACGCAAATATTTGTGATCCACATGATGGATGATCAGAAAAAGGAATTTAATGATGCCATCCACTTCCTGAGAACAGGTTATGCACCTGCAGGCTTCTCCACTAACCAGAAGAAAATTTTGGTTTTCAAAGTTGTTGAGTATACGTTGATCGTTGGACACTTATACAAACTGGGTGTAAATGATATATTGCGGCGCTGTGTTTTTTACTATGAGCGCCAATGGGTAACGAGTGAAGCACATGCTGGTGTCGCAGGAGGACACTATGCTAGAAAGGAAACTGTGCACAAGATATTGCAAGCAGGACTACGGTGTCCAACCATACATATGGATACTAAGAGCTTCTTTCGGCGCTGTGATATCTGCTAGAGAATAGAAAAACCATCGCGGCATGACG
Source organism: Pseudotsuga menziesii (assembly GCA_001517045.1). Taxonomy (NCBI): domain Eukaryota; kingdom Viridiplantae; phylum Streptophyta; class Pinopsida; order Pinales; family Pinaceae; genus Pseudotsuga; species Pseudotsuga menziesii. Next base: position 92,278 of record LPNX010954428.1, read on the forward strand.
ATATGCCACTTGTACCACAGATAACACTACAAGCATTCGACAAGTGGGTTGTTGATTTCGTTGGACCAATCAGTCCACCAGGGAAGAGGACTAGCGCATGCTACATTATCACTATGACATACTACTTAACCAAAGGGGATGAAGCCGCACTTGTTAAAGAATGCACTACCATGATTGTAGTGAATTTTTTATTTGAAAATGTGGTGACCATATTTGGCTGTCCAAAAATCCTACTCAGCGACCAGGGTACGTATTTTGTTAACAAAATGATTGCTAAGCTTACTACACAGTTCTATATCCAGCATAAGAATACGACACCCTATCATCCTCAGGAGAATGGAATGGTTGAATCCTTCAACGAGATTCTAGAGAATGCATTAACCAAAGTATGTAATGTGCGTCGAGATGACTTGGATCACAAAGTGTCAACTGTGCTATGGGCATACCGCACAACTTGAAAGTGAATGACAGGGAACACCCCATTTATACTAGTGTATGGCCAGGAAGTTGTTGTGCAAATGGCGTACATTTGTGTTAAGCCTATGGATTGTTGCACTGACGAAAATGACCAACAGAGATGTTGTCAACCAAAGGTTGTTGCATCTCATTCAGATGGAAGAGGAACGCTTCGTAGGGGTATTTCATCAAAACGTAGATAAGAAAGGGTAGAAATAATGGCATGATCGCCATATTTGGATTAATCCATTCAAATTTAGAGGACTTGTGTTGTTGTACGACAAAATAAATTTCAAACATCCAAGGAAATTAAAAACGCATTGGCTAGGTCCATACTTGATCCCGTACATCACTGACATGGGCACAATAAAACTACAGAAACTAGATGGAACATACATCACAGGTATGTTAAATGGCATTCGCCTGAAACCTTACTATGATGGCCACAACATGCTTGGCTAAGATCATGCCGACGAAAGTATGCCGATTACTACAAAAGCGGGAATGACATGCTAGATGACATTAAAGTATGAATATCCAGAAAATATTTAGGTAGTTATGATAGCGAGTCGTCATTAATTTGATAGAGTACAATGAGAATGGCAGCATGCTTTATGGTCCCATTAGTCATCATTTCCATAACTACCATAACTGCATCGCCAAGTACAGATCAACACTCAAGTAGATGTGTTAATAACAAAATGATTCGAATGGAAATCCCACGTGATCGACAAGACCTTGAACTCCCATCAAATGATGATTGCAGGATAGGCTAGAACCTATAAATATGAGTTTCATCGTCAAGTATTAGTTTACTTGCACCTAGCGAAGAAGAGAAAACCATAGATGATAGTTAACAGAGCCGAATCCTGTCATAGAGAGAGCCGAAGACTATCGTAGATATTTCTAGAGCCAATGATCTATCAGATGTAACTATTGAATCACCGTGTTCGATTCTAGACAAAATTAACTCACCTGACTCACAGCAGTAAGAAGAAGAATCTGAAACCATGGTGAGACGCAATACCCAAACAGTTCCAGTGGTCGGTTCGGGCCCTGCATTGCTCTTTGGTTTGGCCCTAGCATTGGCCCCGGTCCAGAATCCACCCGGTGTTGCCCCAGTTGTAGGACCAACACCTTTCATCTCAAAAGTAGACATCCCAGGAACTTCTGCACCGCCCGGCAAGGTGTTGAAGCCTTCAAAGAACAAGAAGAAGGTTACTGAAGAAATACCTATGGAGGAAGAACTAGAGTCGCCACCACGTAGGGATGTGAATTCCACCATTGAGGAATAGAACCTGCTGCCATTGTATATTAGACTAAGGAGAGACAAGGCGTGTGAGGTGAATATTTCAATGAAAGCATGCTCCTCCTTGGTCTCGCAGCAAATCCCTGAGACAATACCATGGCTAATGAACATAATCCTGAAGCTGGTCAAGCTTCAGTTTGAGGATTATGATACCCGCTAGCAGCCAGGCTTGGAGAGAAAGAATTGCATCGTCACGACACCTGTTGTGCCACCTAACCTAGTACTAGTTGTTCCATTGCAATGGACTTGAGGTGTCGATGATGCGGACTTACTCAACATGCTGCTTATGCTGCACTTTGGTCACAGCACACAGGTAAGTATCTATGTGCGATAGCTTCTGGTCTATTTTCATGGAAGGTACTTGTGGCTCGACCACCCATATGTTGTGGACGTCAACTTAATTTCACTAATCATGGGTCTTCCACGCCAAGGAGATGACCCCATGCCGCATTTGCGGCCGACCAGGGACACCAACAAGATGAAGCAGAAGTATGCCTTGCAACGCATAGGTAGGGGGTTTCTTGTTAACTCCATCATTGATAACACAGTGCGATTCACCATAAATATTTTATCTTGCAAGATGTTACACAAGATGTGGGCTACAGAATGTACCATCAGGGCCATTGAAGTTTCAAAGCAATGCGCTGCAAGAGTAAAGTTCAATTGGTCACATTTTTTGTCAATTGAATCGATAGATGATGCAGAGCAAGCACAGGTGGATGGTAAGGCTGAATTCCACTACTCCTGGATAGCTATCTTGATATGTTTCATTGTATGGTCAGACCCACTAGATTAACAAGCGCAAGATATCCCCGTGCTTTACCAGGGTGCAAAGTACCAAAACCTTTGGGAGAAAATGAAGGATGCGATCTGGCAGAAGGACAATAATATTGAATTCTTTCTACATGGCAAGGCGTTGTGCGATGTAATAAAGTAGAAACATAGAATAAGGGAAGCAACAGTGTGAAGGTATGCCACGTTCATAAATTTTCAAGTCGGTTTCCATAACATTATTCTCAAGCCAAAGGAGGACCCGGCCAAGCAGGCACACCCGACGGGTTTTATGATCAATAATGCGGACGTGGAGACAGTTATTCAGGACTAGATGGAAGAATGGAATGGCCTAGTTGAGGAGAATATGGACCAATAAGAAGACCCACCAGCTAAGCAGGGTGGAAATGTTGGCGTAGGTGCTGATGGGGGAAATGGAAAGGATAATGGCCAAGGAAATGATGAAGGTGATGATCACAAAGATTAGTCATAGGAGGGAGAAGGAGAATATGATGATGTCAGTGATAGTGGATTCAGTTGGGGCGATGGAGAAGAAACACCCATTAATTAGGATATTTGGAACCACCAGCAAAAACACCAATAAGAGCGCGAGCCACTATACAAGAAGCAGAAAACTTACAAAACGTCCAATACTGTTATCTTGGATAAAGAATACATAGGCCTACTTGTCGAAAATGTCACAAAAGTAGCTAAGAGAATCCTGGAAGGTCTTACTTCCCAGCAGATGCAAGTGACCGGTCAATTTTCCAAGCATCTCAATAGGCTCACAACAGCCATCAATGAAGTAAAAACCATTGTCGAAACTGAAACATATGGCGTGGACTCCGGAGACACTTTAGTCACACTAATGTTGTTGCCACCCCTCAGGATGGAATTTCTGGTGTAAGCACTACAGTCAGGCACTGCAGAGTATGACGCTTCTCTCAAGGCAATGGGGATGCTAACTATGGAACTTTTAATGCTACCATTAGCCGACGTATACTCCATTCAATATGTGGCTGCCACTGAAGTCCACATCAAAGAACATGCGATGGCGTATCAAGAAGCCAAGAATACAAGGAAGGAAAAGGAGCACAAGGTCCTCCTTAGGGGTAAGGACCAGGAGATCGAGGTGCGTGAATAGATCCGACTTACACTAGCAGAAACCATCAAGAGTGCCATCGCAGAGTTCCCACCAAAATAAGGCCAAGAAGATGATGATTCAGCTACCAAGGTTGACTGGATATCGTGGATAGCGATGGAACTTAGGAAACAGGTCGAGGAGCTGTAGGTGCAACAGATACCAAGAACACCTCATGAGGTGCTTGAAGAGCGCAACAAAGCAGCGTCTGAGGATCTTGAGAGGATTAGCCAAGGAAAAAAACTCTGCACTGAGGTAGTTGAAGCCATTTCTGAGATGTGGGAAGCACTTATAGAGGATGAGACTTTGGAGAAGATCAATGAAGATGCGCGGTAAGTTGATGTGAAAATCACCGCGGTGAAGGAAGACATGAAAAAGCTTCCAATCAAAGAAAGGATCACGACGGTCACAAAGTTGAAGGAGCTAAAGAAGGAAGTGAAAACTCTCCATGAATAGGAGCAAAAATAAATGATGAGATGACAGAACATCAATCAGAGGCAGAACAAGTTACATGGCTTATTCATCCTGTACAATAGAAGCTCCAACATATCACTCAGTCAATGGAAGAGGGACCATCAGAACATATCAATTCTGACAAGGTGGAAAAATTGGCCAAGCAGGCAGAGGAAGTAATAGAGGAATTTTCCAGGGTACAACAAATTTTGAAGGAATTTTAGGACAAGGTTGGTCTTGTGGGACAACCTGCGCCAAAAGCTTGAATTTTGCAAACACTCAAATTTGGTAAATTTTTCTTAGTGGCTATAGACGAGCCACATGTGAGTGTTGGGGGCCTATTGAGCCAGGAAAAGTGCATAAGGAAGTATTTGACGTGCAAGCTCAAGAGGAAAAGTGGGCACGCGACAGAGAAAATCAAATCAATGAAGAAGCGCAAGCGTAGAGTAGAGGAAGTTCCAACGAGGATCGCTGTGACAAGGAAAGACAGATCCAAGTCGGTGGAAGAGGTAGGTAGAAGAGTTAAAGTGGAATAGACATAAGTCAGGGAAGACTGTAGAAGGATGAACCAGTAGAATACTAAAGGACAAGTTTTGCTGCTAGTTATGACCATTACAGACAAACTAAAAGACATTTTCGTGGCTAGTTAAGGCTGTGGTTAATGTAATGCAGTACTTTTGCGATGAGGTATGGGTCAGAATTAATGTAATAGAAGATATTTTGTAGCTACTTGTGTCTGTAATAACTGAGTTGTATGCAGTTGACCCTGCGCGGTCTTGTAAACACTATAAGTAGGAGGAACCCGCTTTGTATAAGGGTTAGCTTTATTAAGAGTTAGTGGAGTAGGAGTATTGTAAAATATCAGAGGGGAATATGATGGTAGAAGGATTTTGAGTTGTGGATCTACAGCTGAGCACGTAGACCATTTTGTAGGAGTAATCTGCAGCTAAGTGTGCATACAATAGAGTAGAAGATTCGATCTAGGCTATGTGCAGATCCGTAGGAGTATATAGAAGCAATAAACTAGAGAGCATGAGAGAAACAAGTGTTGAGAAAAAGACATATCTTAAGAAAAATATGTATGTCACACACTACAAGGTGCTACCTATATTTCTCATGCTATATGAAGAGCACCTTGGTGGTTTTTCCCAGATGGGTTTCCACGTTATTTCCTGCGTTGAGCGATTGAATGCTTATGTGAATGTTGAGTAATTGCAATATTATATTATTGATGGTTAGTGTTCGAATGTATGTCATAATATTACCAATAAATAGATTAATGAATTAATTTTTAAAGCATTGTCGACATGTTATGTATGATTTCATGGTTAAGCTGCTAAGTTATAATATAAGTCACACACTATTCATTATAAGTAAGGAATCAGTTGCGCCAGTTGTTAAGTGGGTTAAGGACAAGATTGCGTCGCACATTAGTTGTGGCACACAGTTGCACCTCTGTCGCATAGTAAAATACTCCATCCCTCCATATCTGTCGAGCACCTTGGCCTCGCATCAAGGGACTATAATCCCTCGCCAACTATGGAAACATGGTTCTCGCAATTACACATTAAGATATCTCGAGTGAGATTGTGCCTGCCTCGTTGGTGTTGCCGACTGATCTTGCTTTGTAGGACCGATATATTTTGGTGTATTTTTGGTATTGTGTTTTTGTTGAACCTCGGGTCGAGACAGAAGGGAATATTAGGCCAACAAAACCCTATGACAAAAGAAGTCAAAGAGGAAAAGGGGGAAGTGTGTAAAAGCAATAGAAAAGAAGCCAGAGACAAAAGAAGGAAAGTTTTGCAAAGGAGGGATAATTTTCCTCTTGGACAACTAAGAAAATATGTAAGGACAAAAGTAGGAAATTTTTGGAAAAGGATAGCACAGTTTCCTTATGGAGACTTGGTCTCAAAAGCAGGGAAAAGAAGAAAGTTGTCATGAACAAAAGCACCAACTATTGGACTAAGGAGGGCGCAGTTACTAAATAATAGGGATGATTTGGACATGGAAACATTTCTACATGGTCATACATTCCAAATTTCTCAAGCAGGGCACTTATGTGGCTAGGGTTAGGGCTTCTAAGTGGTTGACTTGCTCTCAGAGGTCACCATTGGCCTCCACTTGCTAAAAAGGTCACCCAGGATGCTATTAAAGGTCAATTTGACCCCATTGACTTAGTTTGTTGATTATTTTATTTCTTGATTCTATGTGAGCATTATTTTATGAGTGATGCACCTCAGAGCTTTGGGAGATGAGCCCCAAACCTTCTCATCCCCACTCCTTCCTTCCCATTCCCTTTACTTTGCAGGTATGGAGTGCATGATTTACATCCATTGAATTCTTCATAGTCATATTTTTCAGCCTCCATCAAGTTCAGGTTGAGCTCTAGTGAATCCCATGCTTCACCTATGCTCTCAGCCCTTCCTGGGTCATGTTTTAGGCCTCCTGCTATCATTTTGAGTCCCATGATGTAATGGTCAATGATTATTTTGTTTCTGATGTATATCCACTGATAAATACTATTATTTATCTCTTTCAAGTCTAAATATCACTATCCATTAAGTTTGCATGCTCATTTTTACATATATAAGCTCAACTAGTCATTGAAATGAAGGATTCGAACCTCCTACTGCAATAATAATTGAGTCTTGTCCATGGGAATGAGTATGAATGGTCTGATATGCTGTAATATGATTTATTAGGCTCTTTCAAATTAAATTACCAGGTCTGATATGTTTCTGTTACAAAATTCAAGCTTATTTGCACACCCTTGCTAGATTACTAGTTAATTTTGACTAGTCTAGTTGTTGTTTAATTTTAGAGAGTTATACTCAGTAATTATTTATTTTGTAATTTGTTGCATATAATTGAAAGACATACCTATCCATCCATTATTCTATATCATACATTCGTTGAGGCTGTATTGGGTTTTGGGATCCTCCATTGCGCATGATCCCTCTAGGCCAAAATTGCCAAAAAAAACCCAATTTCTTCCCAAAATCCCCAGAATATTCCAAACCTGTTACAAATTGTCTGAAAATTTTTTTTTATGCTTCTAAAGGATTTATCAATCCTCTGCAATTTTCCCAAATCCCATGGTTGAAAGGACTGAACTACTCTTCCTAGTTTCACGGTTAGGTGGCCCAGAAGCGTGGAAGTAGGTTTCCGCATAGCGGATTGTGAAAATTAAAGGGAACATGATATACGTGTGTTATGGAAGAGTAAATAAACTGTCTGAATTACCTTTGTTTGCTTCCCACTTCCTACTCCCTTTTCTGCAATTTAAGCCAACACAATACCTTAATTTCCCAGTCAGCAATTTACTGAATGTTTGCAAGTGTAATAGTAGAAAGTTAATATTCTGATCTGTATATCAGATCATGGATATTACATATTCTATAATCTAAAACAATATTAAGGCTAAAAATTCTAGGGATAAGATCCAGGAAACCTCTATTCTTAGAAGCGGATTTTTCTGTTTTAGATTAAAAGTCAAATAGGGCAGAATTTCCAACAAAGAAATCCACCTAACCTCTAGGGAAAGAGATTTGTATATAGCATTTAAAATAGGAGATAACAGGTGATTTTGATGCAAATAAAGTATATCTTTTTTATATCATATTTCATAATCGACTTCTGAAATATCCAACCCCAATACCACCAAAAAGGGCTCTTCATATTTTTATTCAACATTCAACATATGCTACTCTTCAAGAGGAATTACTACTGTAATATCTTTGATAGACCACTTGTTAGAGAACAGCAAGGCCTTCTAATGACCTAGAAATATCCAATGACTTCAATCCCTAGTCTCAAAATCCCAAATATCCAACCAAAAGAATACTCCTTTATTTCTCAACATAAGTGCCTAAAATCTAGGACACTCAAAAATACACTAACCCTAATGAATCTAACTCTAAATAGGATAGAAAGTGACATCCCATCTTGCATGTCTCCCAGAGGAGTTCCATATAACTAAAGGGGAAACAAGCTTCGAATCATGCCACATGTTTCAACAAATGACTAACTTCGAATCCTTAAAGAGCTGTAGGAAAAAGAAGATATTACACAACCTAGAAGGGCCTCAAATCAATAAATGTTCGAAAAGCAAGAATTGGTGATGAAAGAAGGGATGATTTTAGGGGCGAACTTTAGCCCAGTGGGCTATTTTTCCATGTTTTTCTCTAAAAAAACATTCGCCATTTTGCAGTTTTTGAAGCCCTGTTTCACCCAATTTTGATGGGGTAAATTTTTTTCACCCCAAAAATAGCTAAATTATTATATAAATGATATAAAATCCTTGGAAATTAAAATATTTTTTGAAAAATATCGCCAATCATTTTATAGTTGGTGTTTTAAGAGTTGGTAATATTCGCCAACATTTATACACTTTTAAATAAGTATGGTTCCTTAAAATCATCCCTAGATGAAAGATGATATGTTATGAGGGATCATTTGGTGATTTAGGACCTAATATAAACTCTGGCCACTGGAATCTACAGGCTAACATAAACTTAAAAATAAAATTTCCTTGATATTTAGAAAGGGAACATTGATAGTATCAACTTGACAACATGTAAAATACTTTAATGCTCAGAATGAGTCCTTTTGCAGTCAACTTCTAGCACCAATAAGAGATATTTTAGTACATGTTTATCTACAAAGTTTTTCTTCAGAAGAAACATATGGGGTTTCTTTTGGAATTCTCAAACACCACTAATTTCAAAACTACAAAGTATTTAATCCTTTATGCCAATTGTCCTTATAGTCAGAGGTAGTATAAGTCCATGGTAGTCCATTGTTAATGCATTTTTCCTACTTAGATACACATTATATTCTTGTAACAACCCATTCTCATTGTACTCAATCAGTGAAAATATCAGCTAGCTTCACTATTCTGAAGGTATTTTGAGCTCATTAGATATACTAAAAGTGTGCTCTTTGTAATGAATGTGACTGTGCTATTTACAGGAACAAGTACATCTCAATTTGCTTAAACTTAGAATTCTATAATAAATTGAGAAATTCCTTTTTAAGTTTTTTTTTTTAATTTACATAAAGTTATTTACAATCGAAGGGTATATACAATTCCTATCCTTACCACCTCCATTTTAAGTCTTATGGAAGAGGGATGTTTGAAAAATCAAAAACATATGTCATATTTGGTGACATTTTTAGTGATAAACTGCATTTATGCTATATATATGCTTATGGAATGAATGGATGTTTTAATCATGTCCAAACTGATCTGGATTTCATTCTATCCCCAAACAACAAGCTGAAATAGTTTTGGATACCTTGGAGCATTTTGGGCATTTTCATACTTCAAATCAACCATTAAAATGGTTTATCGGTAATGTAGGCATATTGCATCCCTAAAAACAATGATGAACTATAGCATAGCTCTCCATCCTAGAATTTTTGGCACATTAGAAGGTATTATGGGAATTTTGTTAAGGTATATTAACAAGAAAACAACGAAAAAAACCATGTCATTTTCATAATTGGGAATTTGTGGACCTTCCTGTGCATGGAAATTCCATGAACAACATAGAATTTTAGCACTACAACACCATTCTAGATGTTATAATAACACCTATCCAACACGAACTCTATGACCTAGGGGTTAAAAAGGGAATTCTCAGCCATCAAACAACAAAAAGAGTAAAATATGGGCACGTTTCACAATATAAATTAGAAGTAACAGACCTAACCCCTAGTGTTGGGTTGATAATGAGGGTTATAAAATAGTCATAAAATACTTGAGATGTCATATTCAGTATGTGGATGCCAAATCTTGATGCATTAAAGTATTTTTCAGTCCTAATTTAGAGGATCCATCTTTGTCTGAGGTGATGTTTACACAATAGTTACCTTGTTTACTGAGGGTAAATAATATAGAGGGTTGTACCTGTTGAAGAACCTTCCAGAATTCGTATTTTGAATTCCTTTTGAGAGCCATTCAAACAGTCTGAAGTGGGTTATATTGCACCATTTATGAGGATCATTGGAGGACTGTTTATGCAGCAAAAAACAAAATAATACAACATTTTTTCTTCTAGACTTTTTTTAGTGTTCTTTCTCGCTTCTCAATTTCCAACATTTTCTTCTAAAACTAAAGCACCATGGAAGCAACCAGTCCTTCAAAATATGGTAGGAAATTTGGGATTTTTGGTTATTGTGATTTTTCACTGCATTTTTCAATTGACATGATATGAGAGTGCAATAAATATCTTCCTCGAAAAGAGGAGAGAAAAACTTACTGTGTCAATAATTTGTCCATGGATTTCAAATCGGTATCCCTTGGAAACCTTTAATGATATTTCATACACAATAATTCCCCTAAAAATCCCAAACATGCTGAGCAGAGCAGGAACAACCAACAACCCTCCCTATTTTTCTTTGGTGCGTAGCATTACAATTCAACTCCTTGAATTTTTTAATGTTATCAAGTCATAGTCCATATATATTATTATTTTGAACAGACGATACACATCACATTTCATGATGCCACTTCCTGTGTTGTGTTTCATTTGTGAGAGCAAAGTAATTATAGTCATCGAGTGCAAGGTTTTATTCATATGCAAGGATCTTGGGATTCTTATTACTGATTAGGATCCTATGATGTTTCACTCATGTCTAGGGATATTTTTTTGGGTTTGTATCACAATTTAACCATGGTTTTGAGCATGAATTTATGTCTCATTTAATTCACTAGTACATAATGAGAGATAAGTGACCAAAAAAAAGACCAAAAATTGCCTATAAATGACCATTTTTTATTTGGTGATCATTGGTGGCTAATTTTTTGTCTCTTATCACAGAATAAAAAATGTGGTCATATATAGTTTGGTCATTTATGGCTTGTCAGTTGGTCATTAGTTTGGTCACATATTTGGGCATTAATATGATCATATGTTTGGTCATTAATCTGGGTATTAATCTGGTCATATGTTTGGTGATAAGAGACCAAACATTAGCCACTAAAACTGTCATTTGGTCATTTGTATGTGAATTTTGGTAATTTTTTTGGTCTCTTATCTCCCATTTTTTGGTCACTTATCTCTCATTTTTTGGTCACTAATTTATTCAGTTTATATGCAAATATTCATTGATTTCTGTAGATAGAGTATGGAGGAATCAAACCACCAATATCCTGCCTATAAGGAAGGTGATATTCCATTGAGATAGTACCTTTGAAGTCTCTACAATACTTGTAGAAGTACCAAGCTTATTCATGTACTTCACACATCACATATAGATTATAAAAGGAAGCAAGAATTAGCAATAAAATCTACTATAGTTTGATCATGCACTCCATAAATCCAAAAATATTTAAAATAATGTCAATACTCATCTCCTAATGAATACATACTAGATAAATAATTTGGAACAAAAGTGTGGTGGATAAAAATTCCCCATCTAATAGAAGCAAGGCAGTTTCATATCAAATTGAAAAAACACTTGACAACCTATATTTCAGCTAAGTGTTGCATAGATTCACAAAAATTCTTTCATAATCACCGAAGAAAAATATCTTATAGGGTATTAATATGAATATATATACATGTACACCTATACTTATACCTCGATTCTTCTTGTAAATAGTTGGTAACAAAGACTCATGAAAGAATGAAGGATTTTTTTCCTGAATTCATATTTCAAATATTTTAAAAATACAAGACAGAGAAGACATGAGATACCAATTTATAAACACAATAAATTTTCCAAAAGATATATTCTTCAAGGGATAACTGATGCACACCATTGTTAAGAAGGAATTGAACTTGGTGAATATGGAGGGATCCATAAGATCCCACAACACCATTTTATCCATCATGAATCCCACACACCTGAAGCCATGCAAGAAAAATGTAGAATCCAGGTAAATTGGAAAGAAAATGAAAATATTTTTATATTTTCCAAAATAAGAAAAAGCATTGCATGCTTCTCCTAGACTACTTGATATCGAATGGAATAATAAGTTTACACCTATAAATATTGCTATCAAGTGCACTAGAATTTAATCTCCCATCATATAAATCAGCTGCATGACCAAGAATCCCCACCTATAGAAATAAGGAAAATCTTGAAATTTTAGTTAAAATACAAAATTATTGTTTTTCTTATATATTTATCAAAAAATACTCAAACATTCCCAACTCCTGTAACTATGGTTATATATGAGATACTATTAATAAAATGTAGGAAGAGAACAAGACTAGATTGAAAATTCAAAATTGTCATAAATATCAGTGGCAAGCAGTCAATGGTTAATATCACATGAATAGATCAGATTCTCAGTATTGGTCTAATCGCAAAAACATTCAATCACCAAATACATTATGAATTGAATCTTTCTAAGGTGGTTATCAGAAAACACTATTGAGCATGGACCAAGGAAGAAAAATAACCTGATTTCAAATGTTAAAGTCTATGTATCAATTGCATTCTAAAATACTTGCTAAAATTGGAAACTAAAACCAACTGGATTGGAAAAGAAGAAATGAGGACTCTTTATCAAATATATCTAAAATTGTGGCCCCATAACTTGTATGGTTAGACCTACCAGATTACCAGTCACAAGATATCCCCATGCTTTGCCAGGGTGCAAAGTTCCAGAACCTCTGCAAGAAAAAGAAGAATACGATCTGGCAGAAGGACAATAATATTGAGTTCTTTCTACATCACAAGGCATTGCACGATGTAATAAAGAAACAACACAGCATAAGGGAAGCGACAATGTGAAGGTATGCCGCATTCATAAATTTTCAAGTCGGTTTCCATAACATTATTCTGGAGCCGAAGGAGGACCCGGCCAAGCAGGCACACCCTATGGGTTTTATGATCAAGAATATAGATGTGGACACAATTAATCAGGACTGGATGGCAGAATGGAACGACCCAGTTGAGGAGCAAATGGACCAAGAAGAAGACCCCCCAGCTAAGCAGGGTGGAAATGTCGGCATAGGCGCTGATTAGGGGGATGGCAAGGATAATGGCTAAGGAAATGATGAAGGTGATGATCATAGAGATCAGTCACAAGAGGGGGAACAAGAATATGATGATGGCAATGATAGCGGATTCGGTTGGGGTGATGGAGAAGAAACACCCACTAATTAGGATATTTGGAACCACCAACAAAAACAACAATAAGAGCGCGAGCCACTATGCAAGAAGCGAAAAGCTTACAAAACGTCCAATAATGTTATCTTGGATAAAGAATACATAGGCCTACTTGTTGACAATGTCACAAAATTAGCCAAGAGCAACCTGGAAGGTCTTACTTCCCAGTAGATGCAAGTGGCCGGTCAATTTTTTGAGCATCTCAATAGGCTCACAACTGCCATCAATGAAGTAAAAAACATCGTCGAAACTGAAATGTATGGCATGGACCCTGGAGACACTTTAGTCGTGCCAAGGTTGTTGTTGCCCCTCAGGATTGAATTTCCAGTGCAAGCACTACAGTTAGGCACTGAAGAGTATGACGCTTCTCTCAAGACAATGGGGACGCTAACTCTGGATCTTTTAAATGTACCATTAGCTAACATATACTCCATTCAATATGTGGCTTCCACTGAACTCCACATCAAAGAACATGCATTGGCGTATCAAGAAGCCAAGAAGACAAGGAAGGAAAAGGAGCACAAGGTTCTCCTTAATGGGAAGGACCAAGAGATCAAGGTGCGTGAACAAAGCCAACTTACACTAGGAGAAGCCATTAAGAGAGCCATCGTAGAGTTCCCACCAGAAGAAGGCCAATAAGATGAGGATTCAGCTACAAAGGTTTATTGACTATCACGGATAGTGGTGGAACTCAGGAAACAAGTCGAGGAGCTGCAGGTGCGACATATACCAAGAACACCTCATGATTTGATCGAAGAGCACAACAAAGCAGCATCTGACGATGTTGAGAGGATTAGCCAAGGAAAAAAACTCTACACTGAGGTATTTGAAGTTGTTTTTGAGATGTGGGAAGCACTTTTAGAGGATCAGACTTTGGATAAGATCAAGGAAGATGCACGATAAGCTGATGTGAAAATCACCACAGTGAAGGAAGACATGAAAAAGCTTCCAATCAAAGAAAGGATTGCGACAATCGTAAATATGAAGGAGATACAGAAGGAAGTGAAAAATCTCCATGACCAGGAGCAGAAAATAAATGATGAGATGATAGAACATCAATTAGAGGCAGAAGGAGTTACATGGATTATTCATCCTATACAATAGAAGCTCCAACATATCACTCAATCAATGGAAGAGGGACCGTCGAAACAAAGCAGTTATGACCGAGTGGAATAGGTTGCCAACCAAGCGGAGGAAGTAACAGAGGAATTTTCTAGGGTGCAACAAATTTTGAAGGAATTTCAGGACAAGGTTGGTCTTGTGGCACAACCTGCGCTAGAAGCTTGAATTTTGCAAACACTCAAATTTTACTAAATTTTTCTTAGTGGCTCGAGACGAGCCACATGTCAGTGTTGGGGTCCTATTGGGCCAGGAAAAGTGCATAAGGAATAATTTGATGTACAAGCGCAAGAGGAAAAGCGGGCACACAACAGAGAAAAGCAGATCAAGGAAGAAGCGCAAGTGCAGAGTAGAGGAAGTTGCGACGAGGATCGGTGTGACAAGGGAAGACAGATCTAAGTTGGTGGAAGAGGTAGGTAGAAGAGTTAAAGTGTAATAGATGCAAGTCAAGGAATACTAAAGAAGGAAAAATGAGTAGAATACTAAAGGACAAGTTTTGCGGCTAGATATGACCATTACAGACAGACTAAAAGACATTTCCGCAGCTAGTTAAGGATGTGGTTAATGTAATGTTGTAATTTTGCTGTGAGGTATGGGTCGACATTAATGTAATAGAAGATATTTTGTAGCTACTTGTGTCTGTAATAACTGAGTTGTATGCAGTCAACCCTGCGCGGTCTTGTAAACACTATAAGTAGGAGGAACTCGCTCTGTACAAGGGTTAGCTTCATTAAGAGTTAGTGGAGTAGGAGTATTGTAAAATATCATAGGGGAATATGATAGTAGAAGGCTGTTGAGATGCGTATCTACAACTAAGCACAGACCATTTTGTAGGAGTAATATGTAGCTAAGTGTGCAGATAGTACAGTAGAAGATTTTATCCAGGCTATGTGTAGATCAGTAGGAGTAGATAGAAGCAATAAACCAGAGAGCATGGGAGAAACAAGAGTTGAGAAAAAAAAATATCTTAAGAACAATCTATATGTCACAAACTGCAAGGTGCTACCTATATTTTTCACACTAGATGAAGAGCACCTTGGTGGTTTTTCCCAGATGGGTTTCCATGTTATTTCCTGTGTTGAGAGATTGAATGCTTATGTGAATGTTATACCAAAATCCTGTCACCATCATGTGATAAGACATTTGACATACCTACTTGCCCTGAATCCTAGCTTCTGGAGTGGAAACTCATATCATTTGTCAATATTTTCATGAAAATTCCCAGCACCGTGCTTGACCCTTTATCCATACGTGGTACCCTTGTTCACACCTCCCATACTATGTTTCCCACAAGCAGTGCCACTGCTCATGGCCATTAGTCCATAAGCGGTTATTACTAGAACCGCTCTGTCACTAAAGGAGAAACATGGTATCTTGGGTAAAAAGGGAAAAAGAGAAGTTTCTCGAGGCTTCTAGGTGATAAGCCTTGTGTCCTCCCTTATCCCTGCTGTTGTGGGTCTATTGAGCTCGAGATCCCCCATCCTAGGATCTTGGATGCCACCTCACCCATAAATCTCTCAACCTACCCTATCCATCTAGCCTTATAAATACAAGCTTATGGCCATGGTTGAGGGGGAGAACTCTTAAGCCATTGTTATGCTATTGGATTGATCACTTGGTCCACACCATTGGAAAGCATAGAAAGAGCTAGAGTCAGAGCTTATGGGGATGAGAATGCTTGGTTTCATGGAGATGCATGTCAACACTAAGGCTTGGTTGTAAACTTCTTCATATTTCTTTAATGCAAGTTGATTTCTGTCCCACATATATTATTGATGTTTGATTTCATATATATGTTGTTAGATTCCTTAGTCACTAGCATAGATTATTAGATCATGTTCTGGTTGCTTTGATCTATTTTGTGTCGAACTTATTGCAGGTACATAGGGTGACTATCAAAGCGTTGTATTCCAGGTATCTACGGCGTCTAAGGATAGTCTTCAACCTCTGTCTTCTATTTGTTCTGGATCTAAACCATTTAGACCAGTGGAATAAACCATTTAGACCAGTGGAACACCTTGCTATCCGCAGGAGGTGAAATATTCCAGCTAAAAAATCTGGTGACTCCGCTAGGGATTGAAGTTGTGTATCAGTCGTTCTGATCCTCCTTAGTCTGCAACTCTTGTCTGAATCTAGGCTCCTTCTTCAACTCTCTTCAATCAGATCTACCCTATGACTGACTCTGTTTGGGTTTGAAACCTCCAGATCTATTCAGATCTAAGTTATTTCGATCTTTTATACTCTGTTTTCATACTCAATTCAACAGTATTTTCCCTGATCTAGTCTTTTTCTGACTTGATCTGTCATTCTCTATGTGTTTTGGATTTTTCCAGGGAACCACAAATGTTCTGTTGGCAAGGAGCGGTGCCACCACCTGAGTCTAGTTAGCCAGACGCGGTGCCACCACCTGAATCCAGTGAGCAAGAAGCGGTTCTGCCTCAAAACCTCCTGTCAATAGCTTCATCTGCGCGGTGCTAGGTAGGCCCTATTCCAGACTTTGTATTTTGAATTTTTTGTGTTTTTGGCTTACTTTTTGATGAAAATGAAGTGTATTTTTGAATTGTGTATTCTGCAATTGCTTTGATTGTTGTATTCTTTCTGCATTCAAAGAGAGTTTATGTTTCTTGCATTGGATTTTGCATTATTTTTCTTGCTTGAAACCTCTTGCTCTTTTCTGTAGATATTATTCATTGGAATTGGAAATATACATTTCATTTTCATGTGTAGGATTTGGTTTGTTTTGGACTTGGAATGCATGAGTGATCCATGTTGTTTTAAGTCTTTCTTTGCTTGGGGTGAATCTTGTTTCCTTTTACATGCTGATTTTTTCAGTGCTTGATAGTAAAGATTGGTTCTTCGTTTCCTTGTCTGTTTCAAAGAGAAGTTTTAGTTTTCTCTCTCTTTTGCTTTATTCGCATGTTTGTTGAATGATTTTCTTCTTGTTTTGTGCATGATTGTTTGAAATTCTAGATATTACTTTCATTGAGAAGAAACATCTATTTTCAGCTTTGTGTGCATTAGAGTTAGATTTTTTTGGAAACGTTAGTGAAATCATCTTTCCATTAAGTTTTTATGCGTCTTTTTCAAGCATGAAAAGATAGGAAACATTTCTAGTTTATTTATGTTAAATGTTCTCTAGATCTCTTTTTTATTTGATTTGAAGATTGTTTGGGGTGCATTGATATTTCACTTTTCGTTTGAAAAGATAGAATTTCATTTGCATTTGAGTGTGCATTTTTGGGAAGAAAAGTAAATATCTCTCCCTCTCTTAGGTAGAATTTCATTGAAGAGGAAAACTTGCATTATCATATAGATCAGTGTGCTTCTTCTTTAATTTCAAGTTTTCACTCCATGGTTCCACCTAAATGCACAAGATAAAATTAACGGTAGTACTAGGTTAAAACTTTTAGCAATTTGAGTGATAAGTTAGAGACGTGTTCGGGCGTCCTTAAGCGTAGGAGCTATCTTTACTTTGTCTGCATTACATCTCGGGAATCATGTGCTTCTTCCACGTACTGTCGGTATATCAAATAGCCTTTCACGTACCCTTGAGGTATATAGAAAGCTACTTCACATACTCGATTGTATATCGGAAGGGCCCTTGTGTACGGTTATGCATTAGAAAACACTACTACCGATTTGAGCTCCCCCATACCTTGTGTATATCAGGAGAGCCTTTTAGGAATCCTCAAACCATTTGAGTTATCCTTTTGGCCTGTCCTGTGAGGTTCTTGACTCTTATCCACTCCTTTCACATGTTTGCTTGTTGCTTTTAGTTTGAGGAGTACTTGCTTGTGCGTGGTAGTTAGGGGGTTATTAGAGAGTTTAGAGATGGTAGCCTCATCTGGGACTACCGCTCAAGAGGTCCCTATTCGAGGTGTACCTTTTGTATTCCCTCCAAGTGAAGGTATTGGTCCTCCCTTTATTACCGCTCTAAATATTCCTGGATTAACTATAGGATTACCGGTCTATATTTTTAATCTGGTAATTCCTATTACACCTAATGTCTCAAATGTCAACTCTCCTCTGGGAGAGGATCGACGTCAACCTAATCCGTATCCTTCTTTGCTAGTTGTGGCTTCCTCCCTTTCTTCTTCTTCACTTGAACAAAGCTCTATGGTTAGTAGTAATGTGGATAAGAAGAAGAAGAAAGGGAAGAGTAAAAATAAGAAGGATAAGAAAGAGAAAAAGCAGCAACCATATGCTCTTGATAGTGCTCATTCTAAGAGAACACCCAGAAAACCGAAGTTCCCTTGTAAGATTTGCAAGGGGGACCACATTCTTAAGGAGTGTCTCGGTCTCTCCCATGTACAAGAAGAGTGGTCTAAAAGGTCCAAACCGTCTGTGTCATCAACCTCTGATCATCATGTTGATGATACTCCCTCAACCAGTGACCCATTGGTAAAAGGTCATAAGGGTAAAGTCTTGTATCCTTGTTTGATATGCAAGGCTATGCATCGTAATTTTCTTTGTCCAAGCATGGATGAAGCTTCACATTGGTTGGAAAATATTACTGATCATCAATAGGTGATTCTAGCAAGTGATAATAATTTATCACTCGATCCCCCATTGGTTGACCAAGTGGTCGATTTGGATTTATCTGTGATTGATCCCACTCTTCCTTTGGAGAGTGAAGTTAAAATGGTCGAGTCGGTGTCATTTCCACCCGATCTCTCTCTTTCATCAGAGAGTGTTAAGACTGAAGTAGTCTCTTTGACCAAATCTTCATCTTGTTCTTCTCTTCCAGTAGAGAATGAACCAAAACCTCTCGAAGTTTTTATGCTTCGTTCTGATTGTTCTTGACAAGAGGAAATTTTGTCTGTTTCGACAGAACCCTCTCCTAGTAGTGAGGTTATTTCCTTTGACTAGAATAACCTAACATAGTCTTGTCTTCATTCGAGTGTTCCTTTCCAGATAGTTGTGAATGTTACTGCTAGGCGGATACTTCGCACTATTGTTGATGAAGGGGCTTCTGTTAGTATTCTATCCTCAACTGCTTGGCAAGATTTAGGTTCTCCTCATCTTGTGCCAGCCACCAATCAGATAGTGGCTTTTAATCGCAAGCTCGCTACACCTTTAGGGACCCTTCCTTATTTTCCTATTACATTAGGAGGGAAAACTGTCTGCATTGATTTTATGGTGGTCCAAGGTGCTTTAGATTTAAATCTGCTCCTTGGATGTGATTATGTGTACGCCATGAAAGTCGTAGTGTCCACACTCTTTAGAGTTATGCATTTTCCTCATGATGGGAATATTGTGACCATTGATCAGCTTTATTTTGTTACACCTGACCATCGCATCACTCCTAGTAATTAGACTGCCCTGAATGTGCCACATGTTCTTGTGATTCCTTCCCCTTCTTCTAGTTAGCTCCTTCCCATAATAGGTAAAATGGGGGGCATGGCTCTAGTCTATGGACATCATAATGGAGCTAATTCGCTAGCTTTTATGCAGAAATGGGGGCATCCTACCAACCTTTGGATATCATGTTGGGTAGGATCAGGTTTTAGAGCATAGTTTACTTTTGGTTTCAATCTCGTTAAAAAATAAAACCACTCCTTAAGCATAGTTTACGCTTTTGGTTTCAAGCTTGAATAAAAATGAAACCATGTTCTAAGCAAAGTTCCCATTCTATGTCAAGATCGTTAAAAAATGAAATAGCACCTGACCATCATGTCAAGTTCTTACCATCATGTCAGTTTTCCTTGAGCAAAGTTCCCATTCTATGTCAAGCTCATTAAAAAATGAAATGGATCTCCTTAAGCATAGTTTACCTTTTGGTTTCAAGATTGCATAAAAATGAAACCATGTTCCAAGCATAGTTAGCTTATGTTTCAAGCTTAAGTAAAAATGAAACAGATCCCCTTCCCTTGAGTCGAGTCTTCACTTTAGTGTTAGAACTTGAACCTTCTTTTCACATGCCTAGTTCTCGTTCTTCCTACCCCCCTGGTGAACATTTTCACATTAGTAACCAGGTTTTTAGGTTGGGTATGGAAGAAGAATTATCAGACGAAATGAAGCTTGGGGGGCATGCCGAGCCCCTAGCAACCATGTGAGGGGTAAGCTTCGCTAGCAATCATGTTGGGAGCAATATTCCAACCTTTGTATAGCATGTTAATGGGATTTTTAAAGCATAGTTTACCCATTGGTTTCAAGCTTGCGTAAAAATGAAACCAATCCCTGAGCATTTTTTCAACTGATCTTCAAGCTTGTTAAAAACAGTAAGATGGTGTTGAGCTTACTTTTCATTTTTCGTGCTCTGGTTAAAACATGAAAAGTGGTTTGAGCTTAGTTTATTACTTTTTCATGCTATGGATTCAAACATGAAAAAGGTTAATGGAGTTCTCTTTTCACCTCTTTTTCAAGCTCCTTAAATACAAAAAGGTCATTGAGTCCATTTCCGATTCTTTCCAGGCTCGTAAAATATAACATTGTGTAAAGAAACCTCATGGAGTCCTCTTTCCACTCTTTTTAGGCTCCTTAAATATGAAAAGATTGTTGAGTACTTGTCTCCTTCATACTCATAAAAGTATTTGAAGAGTTGTCCTTTCGACGATAGGTTATCTCTTTTTCGGTTCGGATAGGACTATTTACGAAAAAGGAACACTCCATCCAATCATGACTGGAAGAGTTCTCTAAGGTATGATTTTATACTTTTTCGGGCCTTGGAGACTATATCATATGAAAAAGGACCGTTTGAAGTCTTTTTTTGTATTCGTTCAAACTCTCTAAACATGAACAATATCGAGTTTTCTTTCACTGGACTTGTTAAATTAAACATTAAGAGACCCATTTTGGGATCGAACCCCTCCTCTCTTAGGTTCGCAAAACATATGAGTCTGGACTTGTCTTTCGACAAGCTATACCGAGTGTTTGTTACCCTCTTTGAACTCATAAAACTGAAAAGAGGCACTCATCGATCATGATGGGGGAAATGGGAAGTGAATCATTTTGCAAATAATGGTAGTTGTTTGTCGTTACCTTTGAACATGGCACTTGTCTACAAAACCATGTCAGTCAATTGGGTATTCAGCTGATCTCCGTGACAATCCACTTTCATGAGTCATGTCACTCCTTTGAGTCTTTCAAAAGAATGCATTGTCCACTGTTGCATTGTGTGTCTGTCCCGTCTAGTCATGCTGCCAAGTATTTTGTCATCCTTCCCGATGTTCAAAGGGGATCTGAAGAAGTGTCGCCTCTGCAGTCCACACAGTATTTGTGTCAATATATTTGAGTTATTAATATGGTTACTACATTCACATCATTCCAGAACTATGTTCTGAGTTTCGTGTTGTCGATGTGGGACTCATCATGGCCCTCCTTCGATGATACTTTTCCCATCGACATCAGCTAATCATCCGGGAAATAGTCTTAGAAACAATGATTGGTACCTCAAGATATGTATGCCTTATTGAGAAATTATCTCACTCTTGACATAGGTTCACATCATTGACCTTTGATCGATAGAATCTACTGGGTGTTCGACATCAGGCCATCTATTCACACTCGGTAGATTGTACTAGAGTACCTTGGGAATCATTGACATTAATGGTGATCTCCCTCGCACTTGTTAACGGTTCGCATTATTGGCCTGTAATCAAGTGGTTTCTACCATGTTCAACTTCAGATCATTGTAATCACATGGATAGAATCGTACTTTGTGGAAGACAAGACGAAGACCCTGGGTATTTGTTTAAAGTGCTCATTGCTTTTCCCCAGATTGCAATGGAGTTTTGTATATCCAACATAGATCCACATTTGTATGGTCGTGGCTATGCTCAAATTTTCGTTTGTATGACATACATCTACATTATATGTCTGGTAGCTATGTCCAAGTTTGAGTCCTCTATCACATGGATCTACACTGTATTCTAGTAGCCATGCTTGTTTATTCCTCTCATGGATCTGCCTTGTATTGGTCTATAGCCATGAGTTTGGTTACTTGTGTCTATGAGTCAACATACTGATGTATTGCAAATGCTTACTTAATGACTTGCTCCGATCAAGCCAACATTTTTGCCTCATGGAAACGACTTGTTCTCTCAAAGCTCTCGTTTATCGTATCCCTATAAGACTCATGCTTTCGGGGGCATACTGTTATACCAAAATCCTGTCACCATCATGTGATAAGACATTTGACATACCTACTTGCCATGAATCCCAGCTTCTGGAGTGGAAACTCATATCATTTGTCAATATTTTCATGCAAATTCCCCAGCACCGTGCTTGACCCTTTATCCATACGTGGTACCCTTGTTTGCACCGCCCATACTTTGTTGCCCACAAGAAGTGCCACCACTTATGGCCCTTATTCCATAAGCGGTTATTACCAAAACCACTCTATCACTAAAGGAGAAACGCGATACCCTGGGTAAAAAGGGAAAAAGAGAAGTTTCTCGAGGCTTCTAGGTGATAAGCCTTGTGTCCTCCCTTATCCCTACTGTCGTGGGTCTGTTGAGCTTGAGATCCCCCATCCTAGGATCTTGGAGGCCACCTCATCCAGAAATATCTCAACCTACCCTGTCCATCTAACCTTATAAATACAAGATTATGGCCATGGTTGAGGGGCAGAACTCTTAAGGCATTGTTATGCTGTTGGATTGATCACTTGGTCCACACCATTGGAGAGCATAGAGAGAGCTAGAGTCGAAGCTTATGGGGATGAGAATGATTGGTTTCATGGAGATGCATGTCAACACTAAGGCTTGGTTGTAAACTTCTTCAAATTTCTTTAATGCAAGTTGATTTCTATCCCACATATATTGTTGATGTTTGATTTCATATATATGTTGTTGGATTCCTTAGTCACTGGCATAGATTAGTGGATCATGTTCTGGTTGCTTTGATCTATTTTGTGTCAAGCTTATTGCAGGTACACAGGGTGACTATCAAAGCATTGTATTCCAGGTATCTACGGTGTCTAGGGAGAGTCTTCAACCTCTGTCTTCCATTTGTTTTGGATCTGAACCATTCAGACCAGTGGAACACCTTGCTGTCCGCAGGAGGTGAAATATTCTAGCTAACAGTGAATGTTGAGTAATGGCTATCTTATATTATTGATGGTTAGTGTTCAAATGTATGTCATAATATTACCAATCAATAGATTAATGAATTAATGTTTAAAGCATTTTTGACATGTTATGTATGATTTCATGGTTAAGCTGCTAAGTTACAATATAAGTCACACACTGTTCATTATAAGTAAGGAATCAGTTGGGCCACATAGTTGCACCAGTTGTTAAATGGGTTAAGGACAAGATTGTGTTGCACATTGGTTGTGGCACACAGTTGCACCTCTGTCGTATAGTAAAAGACTCCATCCCTCCATCTCTGTTGAGCACCTTGGCCTCATGCCAAGGGACTATAATCCCTCACCAACTATGGAAACATGGTTCTCTCAACATAATACCTGCAGTAGGAATGAATGGATCAAAGACACAATCAAACTGCACTCAAAATGGATTCCTACAACTTTAAATTAGTTCAAATGGTCCAAAATGGTAAAAAACTATAGAAAGTGGGAAAAAATTTAAAATTTTTTCAATAAATAGTAAAAAATTTAAAACTTTTCATACCATTTGAAATTTTTACCCAACATAGTGCATTTGGGCTTAGAATTTTAGAAGCGAATTTTGGGAGCATCGTCCAACGGAATATCTCCCCGTTTGATCGAGGTAGATTCTCATGCCCTCCTCTTTCATTTTCTGCAAATTTTTTGAATTTTTATGTTCCATTTTATTTTTTGAGCCATCCCAACATGTGCGTTTCGGCCCACGCAGAAATCAAGCCTTTTTCTGTGTATAGGGCTTGCCATTCATGAAAAATGCATCGAAATCCACATACATATGCGGTTGTTTTGAGAACAATCGCGTACAAGGCCGCAAACAAGTTTTTCAAGGGGAAAAATTGATCAAAACTTTGGTTTTTTGTGCAGAATGGTGCTAGAGTGGAGGGAGAGAGAGCATGGTGATGTGGAGGAAGCTATGCAAGGTGATCTCATGGACCAACAAGCATTACAGGCATGTGGCTTATACAATGTTTGGTGTCTTGGAAGCCTGAGGGCCAAACCAAGACTACTCCAGATACTGGTGGACTATTGGGATCTAGAATTTGAGACATTTCAGATAGATGGGATGTCACTCAACATTAGGGTTGATGACATATATTTATCATTGGTTTGTCTCGATGAGGAGAGATGGTGAACCTCCGATCTCATGGGCCAGGAGGTGGGCTGACCACAGCTGAGTACATAGTTGTGTATTGCTTTCCGAAGATGGAAAAGGTTGGGAGTCAAATCCCAACAAACTCTATCTAGATTCTGGGGCTGAAGGCCATACTTTTAGCACCAGGTAGGATTGCAGGGTTGGATTCACTCCACCAGGACTAGCAACCAATGATTTTTTATGCACTAGAGTGCATGCGACCTACATTGTATGACTGGAGTATGACGCTGTTGAGAAACATGAAACAATAGCTCAGTGACTGCAAGATGGGCAGGGTGAGGAACTTTGGGTTCGGTAGTATACTGAGCATGATTTTCTTTGAGCAGGTGCCATGGCTAAGAAATAGGGTGGACATTTCTCCACATGGAGTTTAGGATCCATCCCAGTAACGCTGGGTGAATGTCATGCGTACACTAGGTGGAGGTAGGGTGGCTAACCCCTACCCAAAATATTTATTTCCATGGTGGCGGAGATAGATCGTCGCCATAGATGACTACCCCTATGCAGGGATAGACTTCCATGGAGATCCGAATATGTCACTACCACTGGGATGGTGAAATAGGTAAATAATCCCAAACCCACTTTTTTAAATTTTGAATTATTTAATATTTTGTGTTTTTTGATATATTGACTCAAAAGACATATTTTTTGGTGTGACGACACATAGTGACAATCTGTCATGTCTATGCAGATGTGGTACCATGGTGGCCAGAAGGATTCCCTCATCATTGACGGAGGGGAAGAGGAAATGATATCATGGGTGCGGATGCGAAGTAGATGCTCCAAAGCATCCACATGAACTTTGCTCTCTTAACACACAGGGTACCCATGGCGCAAGTCGAGGACTTGCTTGAGGCCATGCAGTGCCAGGTGGTTTGTGTACCATGATCATGGGTATTATCTCATACAAAATTCCAGATTGAGCATAGATCGAATCCAACTCTTGTGCCCTAAAAATAGCTTGTTCCTCGTTTTGAACTCCGGATGTAGAAACATCCTTCACTATGTAAGGTAATAAAGATTTGAGGAACCACTCAAGAATAAACTCTGGTGGTATAAAAGCTTTGATTTACCGTTTTCGTCTATGCCACTCTTGAATATGATCCGATATTTTTGTGGCTTTATCTTGCCGAAAGTTCGACAAGATTTTGGTACCCACGTCGTAACGTACGGGTAGCTGGAAATGATTAAGGAAAGTTAGTGCAAGATCATCAAACGTAGCATAAGCCCCAACCGGTAACTCTATATACCATTTCACCACAGGACCCCTTAGGGTGCATTGAAATAGCCTCAAACAAATGGAATCCTCATGTAAGGAATTGGAAGAGCACCAAAGGTGGAAGGTGGTGACATGCTCACCAGGATCTTCACCAGCCTTGCCTTCGAACTTGGGAATGTCCGAAGGAAGCTTGTTAGGGATAGCCGACCATGCCGGGTTATGAGACACAGGATCATTCATCAATCTTGACAAGTCAGGTAAGTTCAAAGTTGCAAGGAAAGGGAGCCTAGGTTGAGCCAATCAATTCCATGCTCCCTGGTAGTTTCGATTCGTGTAAGGTTGATTGCTATAAATACCATGGCCTTGGCCATAATAACCTCCTTCCATTTGACCCATGTAGGGTTGCATGGATGCATTGTGATGTGGGGTGCCTTGATTATGAGGCACTACAAAGCCATAATTGGAAGAGTAAGCGGGTTTTTGATACCCGTACCCATATGGTTGATATTTTTGTCCATAGTGAGGTCCACACGAGTTTCCATGAGAAGTTCCATAAGGTGTTCCATGTGATGTACCATGAGAATGTCCATAGTCATGGGTATGGGAAGATCCATAAGCTAGAACATCAGACGATCCAAAAACAAGTTCATGACCCACAGACACAACAAGAGGTACTTGACTCTGAGATACTACCGTGTGAGCAGTCACAGAATGAACATGGCTAGTAGCAACATTTCCACCTGAAGGACCACGTGAACTAGTGGGAGGATGTGGTGTTAAAAAAACATTCGAAGGAACATGGTTTGAATATTAAGGGACATGTGAAGGAATGTAAGTGGTGTTCCCAATGTCCACTCGCCTCAGTTCTGGTATCCACATAGGATTACTAACACTAGGTCTAGGATGAACATGTGAAGTTTTCTCCACCACAGGGACGGAGGGTACAATGTGACTAGTGCCCCCAAATCTCTCCGCATGGAAAGTTATGGGAGTGCCCCCAGGCATAGTGCTAGGACCAACTTCTGACTCAGCATTATGTGCCAGATCGGGTGCAGGGATATCAAACATGTCATATCTAACATGACTAGTGCTTATGGGTTCATGGTGAGTCTCGTCACCTGGAAACCACATTAGAGGAAATTTCAACTCAAAATAGGCCTCCTAAGGAAAATTAATAAAATAATAAAATAACATTTATTAATTTTGGAGGAAGAAAATAAAAAACTACTTTTTTGTTCATATTTTCAACATATCTCCTTGTGTTTTTACTCAAATTTCAATCGGCAAATCTCGTTGGATGTGAAATTAAATTTTGCATCCAAAGAGTACCCACTCGGCATACTTTTGATGGGCCCTTCTACCACAAAAATAAGAAATACTTGAAAAACATGATGATGACATCATCATCACACTTTTTTAGGTATTTCTTGTTTTTGGGGTAGAGGGGCCCGTCAAAAATATTTCAAGTGGGTGCTCATTAGATGCGAAATTTAATTTCGCATCCAACGAGCTCTCCCGATTTAAATTTGAGTAAAAGCACAGGCAGATATGCTGAAAATATGAACAAAAAAAAGTTTTTTTATGATACATATCCCCAAATTTATATTAAAAAATTGTTTAAGAGGTGCTCCCTTTTTGAATTTTAAATAATTTTGATTGGCTAATACATGATGACATGGAATTTGTATTATTTTTGGAAGGCCCATTTTAAAATTAAATTTCCTCTAATGATACCGACGACCTATGAATGAGGGATCATAACTAGACCGTGAAGGTTGTTTGTGTGAAGCATCATATGTGCTAATAGGTTCTTCTTCTCGACCCTCATGAGGTGGAGAAGACATCTCTGGAATCTCATCCTCATGATCTCCCATGGTGTGTGAATCAAAGTGAGAAGTAGTCCTCCTGGACTGTCTAGTTCTATCTCCCAAAGGAAGAGGAGACGTGGAAGATGGAAGTCCTGCTAAAGGATGAGAACGACGGGGTTCTGTGCCCAAATCCACAATGAATCAAAAAATAAAAAGACTCGATCTAATTATGCAAACCCTAGGCAAACTAGTGTGCATAGATCATACACCTATAAAATGTAAATCCAAATCACAAGCAAACAAGGGCAAGATATGTGAGCTCCCAAATGAAGTAGGTATGTCTCACCTAGGAGAGGCTTGAGACTCCCATACACAATAAGCGGAGGTTCATAAGCAATTATCGTGGCCCTCAGCTTCAATGCATATAGCAACTGTGTTGTCTGACCCCTACCTGGATAGGACACCTCCAGAATAACCTCTGCAAATACCCGCTCGATAACCTAGGTAAGGAAACTAAGGTCACCTCGATATAATCAATGCTCAGAAGGACAGTCGTAGGTGGGATTGGCTGTATGGGCAGGGTAGCAAAGCCCAAAACTCTTGAAAGATCCCCCATATATGAATACAATCCTAGAAATATCTTTGGTGCTACTCAATTACAACTAGGGGTCATCCCAATCATAACCGCTCACACTTCCTCATGCTTCCCTCTCGTGTAAGGGGAGGATCCTGAGAAACACTAATTATATCAAGGAATTTCACACTCTCACCTAGACAGACACCTAATTGTTTTAGTTAGTGGTCTTGGAGAATTGACTCACAATGAACTATTCCAAGACCCTAAAACCTAGTCTTGTTGCTGCACCCTAGATAAGAAAAGAGTGTAATTCATTTTATTATGTGTTGATTTTAATTGGATTTATTACTCAAAGGGTAAATGGTTGTGCAACTAATGGTGTTATGACACAACAAGAAGTAAAATGAACACCTAACAATCAATGCAAATGCACTGTGTCGAATGAAAAACAGGGTATGGTACTATGTGAAGTGAAAAAAAATTCCTTCAAATGTATATGCAATCATTTCCTATATGAAAATCTAACTAATATTCCCCAAGAAAACCTAATGCAAGTACCATGCTAATGCAAAATGCAAACAGTGCATAACAATGTGAAACAACAAAAAAAAATTGTATTTTTTAATTAAATGAGATAAAAAGCAAAATTATGACTCTACAACCCTTGGACTCTGCAAGCACTCACAAACAACAGCCAAGAAAATCACCAAGGTAAAAGAGACCTAATGCACTAATCCCAAAACAAAAAATAGAAAATGAAATGGCAAGAACATTTTTCAAAAATCAAACCAAAAAGAGTCTCTGGTCAGAAACAGAGGGGAGATACAGACTCCATAAGCATTAGAGAAGACTTATCAATCATCCAAACTCACCCAGAAACACTTAATCTTCCCAAAAAAATAAAACATCAAGGCATACGCAATTGTTCTCAATAAACCTGCGTACATACGTGACTATTCCAAGAAAACTCGTGTGTACACGCGACTGTGAAAGAAAAACCTGTGTACAGGAGGAAAAAGAGAGAAAAATAAGGTAAAAGGACAAGTTGAGAGAAAATTTAATCCTATAGGACACTACTGGGTAATCATTCCCACAAACCTAACACAAAAACAAATAAATCATAGCAATAGAAGCACATTGAATGCTAAAAACCCCAAAAGAAACAACTAGGAACATCCCCGGTATGGTAACCAATTCTGTTACGGAGAAAACTTCCTATGGCTTGGGTTGTACCAAAACAGACAAAGAAGCCATAGAAATCAATCCCTTCCCAGTATGCAAGAGAAATACAACATCTAACACTAAAGGATCTCGACACATACCTTATTCCAGACGGTTGTAGTAGATCCCCACTGAGCTTTTTCCAATCCCGCTTGCTTTGGCAAATTACTCTCAACAATAGTAAAACAAGGAAAGCATGCTATATAATATAGTGTTATGCCTACTCTAGCATATATAATCAATGATACATAAGCAATTAAACACATCCATGGATTCAATATTCATTTAAATGCACATCATTGGACAAGAAAATATATTTCTATTAAGTAAATCAGAGATTAGATAAGTGACAACCTCTGTTGGCACATCTGTGAACCAGAGAAACTGAGTCCTCCACCGAGCCTCCACCACCTCAATCCTCCATCTCTCGACATCAAGCTCACAAGAAAAGGAAATATTGGGAAGAACACAAAGTGCTCCAAGGGACAAAGGGATGCAGACTCAAGTATAAGCAAGCTACGACAACAATGGACTATAGTTTTCTAGTTCTTCAATTCCTCCTCCTTTAATGTATCCAAAGGGTTCCTTATATAGTGCTTCAATGGGATAATGGAAGGTCAAATCCGAGCGATATGGAGGCATATGGAAGGCCAAGAGACAAGTGACTCGGATCCACATCAAGGAAAAATCCAAAAACATTTGGCCTTTTGTACACATCCCGATGTACGCAGGTTTAAGGGTAATATCCGTGTATATACGCGAGAAAGGGATTAAAATTCACGTACAGCAAATAATAGGTGTTTTTAGGGATGATATTGGAAACATCCATTAAAGGAAATTTCAACTGAAAATGGGCCTCCTAAAAAAATTAATAAAATAATAGTTAAAATAATAAAATAATATTTATTAATTTTGGAGGAAGAAAAGAAAAAAAACTACTTTTTTGTTTGTATTTTTGACATATCTCCCTGTGTTTTTACTCAAATTTCGATTAGGAGATCTTGTTGGATGTGGAATTAAATTCTACATCCAACGAGCTCTCCTGATTGAAATTTGAGTAAAAACACGGGGAGATATGTCGAAAATACAAATAAAAAAAGTAGTTTTTTTTTTAAACCTACCCCCAAATTTATATTAAAAAAGAGTTTAAGACCTATACGGTATTTCAAATTTAAATCAATTTCATTGGCTAACACATGATGACATGGAATTTGAGTTAAAGTTAAAAGGCCCATTTTGAGTTGAAATTTCCTCTAATGAAAGCTACAAAAATAGTCCATGGGGTCCAAAGAGTCTGCAAAGGGACACGAAAGGCCATAAAAGTGTGATCAACCATCTGTTTTAAAATCAGCTATAACAATTCCCTTCAACTTTGATTCCCAAGATCTTGACAACAACATGCCAAACCTGGGATGAATATCAGCTAGTACAATGGCCATTGCAATGTTTTTGGATGGAAGTTGTGCAAGGGTTACCACTATGTCTTTTATCAATCCCAGACGTCTTACTATTATGGAATCAAAAGAATACAGGTATTTGTAAGGCCTAGTAATCTCCAATCCCATA
Source organism: Pseudotsuga menziesii (assembly GCA_001517045.1). Lineage (NCBI taxonomy): Eukaryota > Viridiplantae > Streptophyta > Pinopsida > Pinales > Pinaceae > Pseudotsuga > Pseudotsuga menziesii. Next base: position 123,267 of record LPNX010954428.1, read on the forward strand.
CTTTCTACTACCACCCTTGACATAAGATTATGAGATGCACCAGAATCTAACATGGCATTGTGCAATATCATATCATGTACATTTAGACTCAGATAAAAAGGAGGAACCTCCTCATCATCTGTTTCTTCAATTTTAGGCCCAAGAACAATAGTGGGAAAGTCATTTGTCACTTCTAAAATATCTGGATGGTCATCACCTTGATTTCTGACCAGTTTTGTGATTTTCTCTCTGTATTCATTGTTCCTCAATAATTCATTAAAGGGAATCGAAATCTTGATAATTCATACTGTAGATTGAAAGATGAAATTGGTTTTTCTACATCAATTGGCACTGGCTCTTTATTTTCTTTTGACTTTTGTTCTTTATTTTTCTGAGTTTTTTTGTACAATGGTATCTTTTTCTTTTTCTTTTTCTGAATTTTTTTTACTACTGGAAGGTTGATTTTGATTGGGCCTTCCTTTATTTATCATTACATCACGACTTCTCAACTTTAATTTTTTCTGAAAATCATCAATGGCATTTTGGTATCCTCTCTGATATTGTTTTTAATCTACCTCAAAAATATTACTCTCATCATCCTGATCAAATATATTATGCTCATTTTCAGTAAGGTATATTTCAGCATCAGTATCATCAAAGTGATGAATTTGATTTTCAATTGGATCTTGTTCTTCCCCCTCATAAACCAAATTTTATGGGAATGGTGGTCTTATTTGTTGATCTTCAAGATTTCTTTGATTTCTTGGAGGAGGAGGTGGTCTTCTAAAAATTGGATTCCTTATTTGATTTTCAAACTACTCTCTAATTGGTGGTCTATTATCTAGATCCAACATGTCGATCAGTTTCTCCATAGTCTTCATCATCATCTCAAATTTGACATTGTTACGGAGAGAAATTCCTATGGCTTGGGGTACCACAACAGACAACTTTGACTTCAGAAATCAATCTTTCCCAATATGCAATAGAAATAAAATGTCTAACACTAAAGGATCAGACCTCGTACCTTATTATGGACGGTTGAAGTAGATCCCCGTTGAGCTTTCCAATCTTCAGCTTGAATTGATATAATACTTCCTCAACAACAAGTAAACAATACAAGCATACTATATATCATGGTGTTAGATCTATTCTAGCATATATAATCAATAATGTAAAAGCATTTGACATATTCCAATGGATACAATATTTAATCAAATACACATCATTGGACAAGGAAAGATATTTCCATTAATATAAATTAGAGATTACAAGATAGATACAACCTCTGACGGCACGTCTGCGAACCGGAGAAACTGAATCCCCCACTTGGGCCTCCACCACCTCAATCCTCCATCTCACGATAGCAATCTCACTAGCAAAAGGCAATCTTGGGAAGAACACAAAAGTGCTCCAAGGGACAAAGGGATGTAGACTCAAGTACAAATTTCGGCATTAATGGACTATAGTTTCATTGCTCTCAATCTCTCTATATGCCTTCAAAGTACCAAGGGGTTCCTTATATAGCTTCACAAGGGATAATGAAGAGTCGAATTCGAGTGATCTCACGGCATATGGAAGGCCAGGAGTCGAATGAGTCAGATCCATGTCAAGGAAAACTCCAAAAGGATTTGGATTATGCACACATCCCGATGTACACGGTTATAGGGGTCAAACCCACGTATGTACGCGGTTATCGGGTAAAAAGCCGCATATATCATTTTTCATATAGTTTTAGGGATGATCAAGGAAACATCAAAGGATAAAAGATAGTCCATGGGGTCTAAAGAGTCTACAGCGGGACAGGGAAAGGCCATACAAAGTGTGATTCACCTAGAGTGGTGAAATCCGCTATAACAGATGCCCCCTAATGTGTGAGGTCAGAGGGGTTTGTATGATGTCCGAAATACATTATAATTCCATCCCAGAAGTGGAGTGATGAAGGATCCCAAATGGAAGACCAGCCACCCAATTAGCATAGTACAATAATACAACTCTGCATATAACTGCAAGTACATATAGCAATCCCGGATACATAAGAGTACAATGGCTATGAATAGGCATGATACATGATATCACATATGTGGTCATCACCACGTACAATATACATAGATCAGAATCTCCATGATGAAGATATACAAAGGACCATGATCTCCAAAATGGCTAAAGATATATAATAGATAAAGATCTCCATAGTGGCTGGAAATGTCTGACATACACTGGAATGAAGTCACGAGAGCTGAAATCTCATGAACACTAGCACGATCAAGGAGGTAGTATATAAGAGATGCCACCAGTCTAGAAAGTCTTCTACACAAATCGCTATGAGTACATGTCCTACTATGTGAATAGAGGTGTCGAGGTTGAACATAGTAGTCCATCGTTTGATTACCGTTCATTGATGTATACCGTTAACAGACACGAGATTACCCACCAATGATGAAAATGGGAATCAAGGTACTAGAGTGCAAAATAACAAGTGTGAATAGATGTGTTGAGGTCGAACACTTTAGAGAATCCATCGATCAGGGGACATTGATGTATTCCCAAGAAACTATCGATGGCGAGAGAACCTGCCACGGATGACTGCAAGTCTCAAGGCACTCAAAAGGACTCTAGATTCCAATCCCAGAATAAATGATCTGAAGTCGATGGGATGAAATCCGTTGGAAGGAGGGAATTAAGGCATCCCCCATCATCCAACATGAGGTACTTAGCAAAGCTTGTCTAATGTGGAAGGACTCGATCATAAGGTGCACGAACCAGTAACTGTACCAGGAATGGCTGACATGCAAAGTCAAGATAACTGAGGAATGGTCGACACAGGTTTCAACTTCCTTCAAAAAAGAGCATAATGACGTATGGTGACTGAATGAAGGCAGCATAGACTTGATATACAAACTGGGACATCTCTGTGACACAGGAGGCATCAACAGAGGCTCCATAGGAACTGGAAGCTTAACCAGTCGGTGGAGATAAACTCAGATAAACGAGTACAACTCCTAAAGTCAAACTATAACCCAACCAATGGATGTGATATACAGTGCTTTGTTCGAAGGCGACACGACTTGACAGCTGCCAAAGATAACATCTTTCCTTGTCCAGCTTTTTGGTTTTTTAATTTTTTTGGACTTTTTTCAGTTATTTGAAAAGCTTGAAAAAAGAATAAACTAGCTTTATAGTTACAAACTAGGAGGAGATGAGTGTCATCAGGGAAAACAAACTAGTTCCAAGCAGTGGAACATACCTATGCTCAATGCAAGGATACATGTGTAGGATATCGACACTAGGGGGAAAATCCCCTCCCGGTGCAAAGGGAAATCAAGATGCGAAGGATATAAAAAAAATGGCTCTGCATGGCTAGACATGAGACAATCTCGGGCTATATGGCTAAAATGCAATGTCAGGGGAGCCAGCATAAAGCTCAATAAGGCAGGCAAAGCTCATGATAATGCATTCACAACTTGACATAAGGGAGTCCCAGGGATATGGCTAGCATAAAGTTCAAGAGGAGTATGAAGCTCTTTCTCAAGGACATGGCGGGACTAAAAGGGACTCCTGGACCTAAGAGAGGACTCACAGCATGGGTACCAAATGCAAAAGGGAGCTAGCTAAGACACCCATGAATAGGAAAGCTCTACCATTCACATAATATCACTTCTAACAGCAGCATGAAGGTTTTGTGATACCATGGAATGGGTTCGTACCTAAGGTTAATATGGAATGGTCATAAGGAAATGCATAAGTGCAAGTGGATGTGAAATCCTAATGTATATGCTAGTTCATACATAATACCTATGATAGGCACGAACGGGTCGAAACCTCAGAGAGAGTGTACAAAACTGGACCCTACATGGTAACCATATTAGTCCACAAACACTAAATAGTCAATAAAGAATCCAAACTATAGGATATAGGGAGGAATGATCATGACAACCACACCGAAAGGAAACAATGCGGTGAACGATGGGACATAAAAAGGAAAGTAAGGTGTAGACCCAATGTTCACGCATCCACTACCACCCCCATGAGGGTGACCACTGGTGTAAAGACCGAGCACAAGGAAAAAATCCTCCACAAATGGAGTAGAGGATGGAAGATGACCATTCCCAAATCTATGAGCACGGTAAGGGGTTATGATGCCCCCAAGTATGACACCAGAGTCCGTACTAGGACCAAGGATGGGTGATAATATACTAGGCATGCCGAAAATAAAAGAACCCGAACTCAAGAGAGCATAAATATACTCAAGTCATCACGATCCCAAAGGCCAACTATCGCATAAAGAGCACACTCCTAAGAAAATCTACAGCCAAAATACATGCAAACCAAGGGGAGGATATGTGAGCTCCCGAATGCAGCAGGTATGTATCTCCTAGGAGAGGCTCGAAACTCCCATACACTATAAGCAAAGGTATCTAACCAATTATAGTGGCCCTCAGCTTCAACGCATATAGCGACTGTGTTGTCCGACCTCTACCTGGCCGAGACACCTGCAGAATAACCTCTACAAGTACCCCCTCAATATCCTAGGTAAGGCCACTAAGGTCACCTCAATATACTCAATGCTCAGGCGGACAGTCGCAGGCAGGATTGACCGTATGGGCAGGGTAGAAAAGCCTGAAACTCTTGAAAGAGCCCCCAGATATGAATACAATCCTGAAAATATCTCTGGTGCTACTCAGTTATGACTAGGGGTCATCCTAATCAATAATCACTCACACTGCCTTGTGCTTAACTCCATTTTGAGAGGAGGATCCTGAGAACACTGGTTATATCAAGGATTTCACACACTCACCTGGACAGACACCTAGATGCTGTTGTTTAGTGATCTTGGAGAATTGACTTACAATGAACTATTCCAAGAGCCTAAAACCTAAGCTTGTTGGTGCACCCTAATAAAGAAAAGAGTGTAATTCATTTTATTTAGCGTTGATTTTAATTGGCTGTAATTACTCAAAGGGAAATGGCCATGCAACTAGTGATATGAAGACTCAGCAGTGAAATAAAAGTGCACACCATAACAAACAATGCTAAGTGCAATCTTTGTCAAATGAAAAATAGGGTATGCCACTACATGAGATGCATAAATATATATTCCTTTCTGAATGCCAATGCAGTCCTTCCTATATGAAATCCTAAACACAACTCTCATCCAAGCAATCCAATGCAAGTACCTCCTCAAATCCATATCTAAGATGCAACTACGAGTGCAACTACTTTGTATTTTTCAATATAAAAGAATGAAAAATGCAATAAAAGTTATCTAAAACTCTCAGTCTCTGCAGCAAGTATAAAAGACAAGCCCAGAAAGACACTGAGACAAAAAAGAGTAATGCACTAATGGCAAAACAAAAAGGAAAAATTACTAAAACTACTTTCAAAGAAAATCCAATGAAAAAGCGGTCTCTGGTCACAAAAGAAGCATCCAACAAACAACCTCAGACCCAAGGAAGACCCAACCACACTCACAACCCACCGAGCAACTTCCCACAACATCAAACTCACCAAAAGGGAGGATGTACATGACTGTTTAAAGAACAGCTGCGTATGTACGCGACTTTTGGCCAAAAATCCGTGTATGTACGCGAATTTAAGCCAAAAACCCGCGTATACAGAGAAGGAAGTGGTAAAAAGCAGGCCAAGGCCAAACCAATAAAGGGGAGTGTCAATGGACAAACATACTATAAAATGAGACACAGAAACAAGGAGAAACCAAGAGCAAGTCAATAATATCAAGCCCATTGTTCCTGCAAACCCCCAAATAAAAACAAGGAACATCCCCAGTGGAGTTTCCAATTCTGTTACGGAGAGAAATTCCTATGGCTTAGGGTACCACAACAGATAGCTTTGACTCCAGAAATCAATCTTTCCCAATATGCAATAGAAATAAAATGTCTAACACTAAAGGATCAGACCTCGTACCTTATTCCGGACGGTTGAAGTAGATCCCCGTTGAGCTTTCCAATCTTCAGCTTGAATTGATATAATACTTCCTCAACAACAAGTAAACAATACAAGCATACTATATATCATGGTGTTAGATCTATTCTAGCATATATAATCAATAATGTAAAAGCATTTGACATATTCCAATGGATACAATATTTAATCAAATACACATCATTGGACAAGGAAAGATATTTCCATTAATATAAATTAGAGATTACAAGACAGATACAACCTCTGACGGCATGTCTGCGAACCGGAGAAACTGAATCCCCCACTTGGGCCTCCACCACCTCAATCCTCCATCTCACGATAGCAAGCTCACTAGCAAAAGGAAAGCTTGGGAAGAACACAAAAGTGCTCCAAGGGACAAAGGGATGCAGACTCAAGTACAAATTCCGGCAACAATGGACTATAGTTTCATTTCTCTTAATCTCTCTATATGCCTTCAATGTACCAAGGGGTTCCTTATATAGCTTCACAAGGGATAATGAAGGGTCGAATCTGAGCGATCTCAAGGCATATGGAAGGCCAGGAATCGAATTAGTCGGAACCATGTCAAGGAAAACTCCAAAAGGATTTGGATTATGCACACATCCCGATGTACGCGGTTATAGGGGTCAAACCCGCGTATGTACGCGGTTATCGGGTAAAAATCCACGTATATCATTTTTCATATAGTTTTAGGGATGATCAAGGAAACATCAAAGGATAAAAGATAGTCCATGGGGTCTAAAGAGTCTGCAGCGGGACAGGGGAAGGCCATACAAAGTGTGATTGACCTAGAGTGGTGAAATCCGCTATAACAGACATCACTTGTAGAGGAAGGGGCAGAAGTGGATTTTTTATTTTCTTGTCTTCTCCTATCTGCATATACCATATTTTTCATTTTCCCTGAATCTATTAAGTTTTCCTCCACTTCTAGAGCACCTTTAAACATAGCAAGAAACTTGTAGATTTCCTTTCTCTTAATAGTAATGCAAAATCAATTTCAAAAGCATATGCATAATGAAGTTTAGAAACACCTACCAAGAGTTTAATATCAATTGGAATGGAATTGTATAACCTCATGAATCTACTGGAAAACTCATGTATAGACTAAAAGTTCCATTTCATTCAATTGTTATATTGATACAGTATTTGTAAAGGACTCTTCTTTGCCTCCCACCTATCCAAAAACTGTGTTTGAAAATCTTCAAAAGTGGGGATAGATCTTACCAGTAAGTCCTTAAACCACCTTTTTTCCTCTCCAGACAAACTCTAAGCAAACAATCTCATTTTTTTAGCATCATGTTCTACTTCTTCCAAGTCAATAAAATCCTTAAATCTATCCATATGTTGCCTTGTTGTAAAGTTTCCCTCACTGTCATATAAATAAATTCTTTGTGTGTAGTTCTGAGGGAGATCATTTAAAATAGCTAGCAAAGCCAAAGGTGCAAACCTGGTTTCCATTGTTCTAGGTGGGTTTGGTATAATAGGTGTATTTTGCAATACGGGAGGTTTTTTAACAAGAATTTGAACAGGGCTTGTAATATGAGGTTGTTAAGTTTGAAAAAGAGGTCTACTTTCTTCAACTTTTACAGTGTTTTGCAAATTTTTCCACAGGGAATCCAATAGATATGACTCAAATATGTTTGGATTAATCTCTGGTTGTTTTAAGACTAAATCAGATTTAGATCTTAAAAAATGTTTTCCAATATTTACTCCCAAATCCAAATATTGAAAACTATAGAACTCTTCTTTAAATAAAGACCTTTAAGTTTGAGAAGTGCTAGATTTTTCTTTTCCAGTCCGACGTCTAAACAAACTTTTTGGGTTTTCCACACTTTGTAAAATTTCAGAATTAGGATTACCTCGTGTGTGTTCCCTCTTGGAATCCAGGATTTCTTCTAAAATCTTCTTCAAAATGAACATGGAGTCTCTAGGGAAAATGTAAAACCTTCTTCAAATTCATAAGTTTTTGTTTGCCCATGGAAATCCTATCTTTCTTGAAATCTTGAAATCATTGTCGTTTCCTCCCAGGGTTGATTTGAACTCTCATTCCCTAGTAATGATGCCAATACACTCAAAATATACCTCAGATTGTAAAAAGGTAATATTAAGGTAATCACAAAACCAAGGTTTAGGAAAGAAAGTTGGATTCTTTCTCTTGGGAAAGGGATCTCTCAATGGTTGTTTGACAAGGTCAGATATAAAAATAAAGTAAAATTCATATTGTTTTATTGGTTGAAACAGGGCAAGTAAACATTAGGATATGGAGTCAAAATATATATTTATCAATCACAATGTTGTTTGCATGGAAACTTATAACAAAGGAAAGATAGCCACTCAGGTACATTCAAAATGCTTTGGTCTGTGAAAAAAGAAGAGATAACGAATAGTCAATTAACATGGGCATCTATCAAGGAGGAATCCAATGCTAAATTTAGTGGAAAAGATTGGTGAACATATGAAATAAATAGTTAGATAATATACATATGAATTCTGAACCATCAAACACTTATTTCAGACATGAAAGAAGACATAATAAAAGTAATAACATGAAAACATTCACATTAAGAAGGGGAAAAACAGACTGTAACATGAACAACACATTAATCTTTGCAGAAATGACCAACTTTGGCTCTGTTATTTTATTAAAAATAGGTCTCAAATTACATAACTTAGTTCTCACAGGTTCCAACCCTTTTTTTATTGCATTCACTAGTTCTTATACAATTTCTCCATGAGCTGAAATAAAACAAACTGCTAAAAATAGGCATAACTGTTGTTGGGGAAAAGCATTAAACAAATTATAACATATATCCAAAGATTTAATTTTCAACCCGGAGAGAGCATAAACTTGTGAGGTACATACAAAATATATGCAGGGGCAGAGTATTAATAACTTATTCTATAACTGAAAATGAATCTAAGTTATGAAAATAGGAAATGACATAAAAATAAATCTAATTGCAGAAAACAGGAAATTGAATAAATTAACTTGGTAAAGAAGGACTGAAATTGCATGAAATAAACTGGTATAAAGCAATTGACAATATCTTGTGAGCTCATGATAAATCTATACTATCAACTTATAAGAAAGAAACTGAAATTAACATAAGAGAATCAAAGGATGTGCATTAAGCATCATCTTCATTACATAACAATAAAAAATCCACTCTATGACTAATTCTAAACTATTCTCTACTTCCAAACCACTAGAGAGATATCTAACCAAAATGAGGAGAGAGCCCTCCTATTTATACATGAACTCAAGATAACTAATCATAATTACAGAACCACTATTCTTTCAGCTTATCCCTCAAAATCCTCAACAAATCTACAACTGATCATCCCTTCAAATCCTCAACAAAACTACAACTCATCCCTTCAAATCCTCCATGATATCTTGGATAAGATATTCCATCTCCACATTTCCATGATCTTCTCCTTGAAATTAGCCCACATTTTGAAGATGAAATTCGAATATGAAGCTAGGTAGTGACTTCTGAGCTTGCTAAAGTCTTCAAATTCACCTGTAAGCATCACCAAACTCATCCAACTTTAAAGTATGATGAAAATAAGTTATTTTTTTCAATAATTAACCACAAATTCACTCAAAATACTAAAAAATAAATGAGTTGGAAAATAACAAGGTAACCCATATTTATTCATTAAAATGGTGGATATTAATCATTTTATGGAAGGATAAGATAGGAATAAGGTGATAAATGGTATGTGAAAGGTGAATAAAATGTGGTCTTTTGTGGCTCAACAAATGCCTTTTACATGTGTCATTCAACACGTATTAACTACTAACTAATTTTCAAAATAAACTAAATCCTAAATAACTAATTATTCAACAGTAAATCCTCCACGATCTTCAATATCTTTAACCATTCTACGTGTACTTGGACCTTCCATATTTTTCCACTGTATTCCATTGGTCTGTGGATGGAAAATACAAAGTGAAAATTTCCTATGACAACACGTGCAATTACGCATGATCCCTGTATGAATAATTTTGCAAACATGCACATGCTTCTTTGAAAGAAAAAAACATTTCAAACTCATATGTTATCTTGTCCACAATTGTTTTGCCATATAATAATTGGTGCATGTTAGCAAATTTTGTATGATCCAATCTACATTCAATTAATTTGTCCTAATATTCTTTTGGTATCAGTATAGCACCCTTTTCTTCCCAAAACAATGGGAGTCCCTTCTTAAACAGAGGATAAACCATGTATCTAAAAGGATTCAACTAGTGTACCATGATGTGTATCTTAGCCTGAACTGTATCCAGATGTTGATGTTTGTTTACCACTTTTCTGGCCCAAGTTATTATGGATATTATGTCTTTAATACTTGTAGTCTTCAACTCATCCTCTGTTTACCCAATTAAAAAGTATATAGAATTCTTAGCATAATCAATGGGTTTTTTATTAAATATTTCCCCCACTGTTGTCATGCTCTATTTAGATGATTGAATCATGACCTATTCGTCCAAGATGTAATCTAAATAAGGCCTTAACTTGCTTACTTTTTCTATGAGGGAATCCCATATTATATGCTTTTCTCCTTGGACTGATGACTCCCATGTGACCTGTTTCATCAATTTATCATTGTTACTCTGTAATTCCTGGAATTTTGCTTCCCATGCCTTTCTCTCATGTTCTCTCTTCAAAGCCAAGATTTCTATATTTTTATTCTGATTCTTCAATCCAAATAGCACCAATTATTTCATACTAACCTGTGACATAGCCTGAATAATGGTTGTTAGATTTTCATTAATTTAGATAGTATTATTTTAGGATATTATCTGAGAGAATAACATGCACAACAATCAATCACAAGAGACAATAGACACAAAGATTTTCCTCAGGGAAACCATAAAGGAGAAAACCCCACAACATCCTTAGAGATAGAATGGGCACCAATGGTAGCAATAAAACCCAAGGACAATAAGATGATATCCGACAGTTGTTCTCTCTCTTATCCCAGCTCCTTCTCTTTGACTCTTGCAATACAACTGAGTGTGAGTGACTGTGTGATAAATATAGAGGCTCATTCTCTATTTATACTAGTTTCCTACTTGAAAATAACTAATTAGGGCTGACTTCTCTAGGAGAGTCTAATAACCCTAGTGCCCCACAACTATGTGTTCTTTATCACTTGATCAATAAGGAGGGTTAACCTCTATGACTTTACATGACTTGTTTACATTATTGATTCTCCCAATAGGAACATGGGGGACTAATAAAATACAATATATGAAATACGTAAGTGAGTACATTCTAAAGTTACAAATACATAAACACTCCCTCTTAACTAGGAAGGTATTCTCTAGACACAATTCATCAACACAAGTATTCTTCTCTGGATCAAGTCTGGATCATCATCAATGTTGGATCATCACTAGATCATCATTGAAACTGGATCATCACTGGATCATCATCAAAGCTGGATCATCGTTGGATCATCATCAAAGTTGGATCATCGTTGGATCATCATCAAAGCTCGATCATCACTAGATCATCATCAAAGATGGGTTATCATTGGATCATCATCATCACTGCTTCCGCTATCTCAATCAACTGGTGCTATCTCTCAATTCTTCTCATTTTAGGAAATTCTACAGAGCTAGCTCTTTTTCATGCTAGTTGTAGGCCTAGCCTCCATGTAGGTATTCATCTTATTCAACACATATCTGACCCAATCAGAAAGGCCCGCCCAGCACTTACATATGACCATGGGAGGAGCACATCCACCACCATGTCAGAAAGGCACGTCTAGCACTCACATCCATCGACATGGTAGGACACACCATCTACCATCTAAGGAAAGGTCCGGCACTTACATCCATTGGCATGATAAGACACACCATCTATCATCCAAGGAAAGGCCCATGACTTACATCTAGTGGCATAACAGGACACACCATATACTATCTAGAGAAAGGCCCATCACTTACATCTACTGGTATAGCAGGACATGCCATATATTATCCAGAGAAATTCACAACACTTATATCTGACCCAGTCAGAAAGGCTTAGCACTTATATCTAACCCAGTCAGAAAGGCTTAGCACTTACATCCTCTGGCATAGTAGGACACACCATCTACTATCCAAGGAAAGGATCTGTACTTATATCCAGTGGCATGATAGGACACACCATCTATCATCCAAGGAAAGGCTCAACACTTATATCTACTGCCATGGTAGGAAACACCATCTACCATTCAGAGACTCGGCTCAACACTTATATCTACTGGCATGGTAGGACACACCATCTACCATCCAGAGAAAGGTTGTGCACTTACATCCATCGGGATGATAGGACACACCATATATCATCCAGGGAAAGGCTCTGCACTTATATCTGACCATGGGAGGACCCACCTATCACCATGTTAGAAGGGCTCCGCATTTACATTTTACCCAGTCAGAAAGGCTCTACACTTACATCTGACCCAGTCAGAAAGGCTCTGCACTTACATAATAACATGGGATGGCCCACCTACCACCAAGTCAGAAGCGCTCCGTACTTACAACTGAACATGGGAGGACCTACCTACCACCATGTCAGAAAGGCTCACGGACTCATCACTTGCTCTTGGAAGGAACCTCAATCTGCAGAACACCAAACTTCTCCCTAAAGTACTCAAACTTCACTCTGGCCAATGGTTTGGTCAACACATCAGTTATTTTCTCGTTCGTCACAACATACTAGAGCTTCACTACTCCTCTCTACACCATATCCCTAATATAGTGATATTTGATCTCTATGTGCTTTGACTTGTCATGGAACACTGGGTTCTTCGACAAGTTCACACAACTCTGGTTGTCGCAATATATACAAGTAGCATCCATCTGGAGATCAAACAAATCAGATAGTAGCTTCCTTAGCCACACTGCTTCACAACTAGCTTAACAAGGTGTGACATACTCTGCTTCAGCTATACTCAGTGCCACACAGGACTGCTTCCTACTAAACCAAGATATCACACCTAATCCCATACTGAAGAAACACCCTGAAGTGCTCTTCCTATCAATGGAACTGCCTACCCAATTTGAATCAACATAAACTTCTAGGTTAATCTTCTGATCTACCTCACACTTGAGCCCATAATCAATTATACCCTTCAGGTACCTCAGAATATGATTTGCTGCAATCAGGTGAACATGTCTCAGATCCATTGGGAATTGGCTCAATGTGTTCACAGCAAAGAAAATATCTGGTCTCGTATTCGTCAAGTACATCAAGGACCTAATATTCTGATGATACATCGTAACATCAACCGTGTCTGATGAAGCATCACTCAATAGCTTCATGTTCGATGTCATAGGTGTGGTCATGGCCTTGCAGTCCATCATCTCGAACCTCTTCAGGATCTCTACTGCATACTTCCCTTTTCCTAGGGATATTCCATCTGCACTCTGCCACACCTCCATGCCTAGAAATTAGTGCATCATACCCAAGTCCTTCATCTCAAACTTGGCAACAACCTTCCTCTTTGTATCAACAATTGACCCATTCACACCTGTTAAAAATAAATCATCTACATTCAGTAGGAGTATCACTAGGTTCCCTTCTTCAACCTTGTAGTAAAGGTTGGAATATGCTTTACTCTTGGTAAATCCAAAACTAGATAGGAAGCTGTCAATTCTGTGGTACCATGTCTTGGGTGCCTGTTTCAAACTGTACAGGGCTTTCTTCAATTTACACACATGAGTCTCCCTTTCATGTGTCTCAAAAATGAGTGGCTACTCTACATACACTTTCTCTTCTACTACACCACTCAAGAAAGCAGTCTTGACATCCATCTGGTGTATCTTCCATTTCATCACTGTATCCAAAGCAAGTACTAATCTGATGGAAGTGTATCTGGCTACAGGTGCAAAATTTTATTCATAATCTATTCCTTCTTTCTAGGAGAAGCCATGAGCCACAAATTGTTCTTTATATTTCTCTATGCTACCATTTGCAGCATACTTGATCTTGTATATCCACTTGGAAGTCACAACAGACTTCCCCTCTGGTCTAGGGATAACATCCAAGACATCATTCTTCATGATCGACTGGTACTCCTCTTTCATAGAATCCTTCCATTCTTTCTTCTTTGTCACGTCTTCATCGTTGGAAGGTTCTTTATCAATGATGTCACATAATAGGGCTACATAACTGGAGCAGGACCTGGTTCTTTTCCTCTCTCTGTGCATTTCTTTTGGAGCCCCATATCTTTCTGCACCTTGGATAACCTCTCATACCCATGGAAGTTTCATCTTGTGAGGATTATTCTCTTGGGGTGGATCTACAAGTTCCTAGGGTTCTTCTATTTCTTGATCTTCATCTTGATTTGCATCATTCATATTTGTATCTTGAATTCTGGGTACTTCTATTTCTTCAGAGTCTTCAACTGGCCTCTTTCTGGATTTGTTGTAAGCTGAGTCTTCATCGAATGTTACGTCTCTACTAATGTAAATCTTCTTGAATCCTGGGAATTATATTCTGTAAGCTTCTGAGCTTTCACTATATCCCACAAATATACCCTTCTTTCCAGAAGGATATAACTTTGTCCTCTTTTATTTTGGAATGTGTATGTACACTAGAAAACTAAATATTCTGAGATGGTTGACCTCTGGTTTCTTTCCATAAAATACTTCTTCAGGTGTCTTGTTCTCGAGTACTCTATGTGGAGTACGGTTCTATACATACATTGTTGTCCTGGAAGCCTCTGCCCATAGATGCATGGGAATATCTTGATCATGAAGCATTGCCCTTGCAGTTCCATGATCAATATATTCTTCCTTTCTGCAACCCAATTTTGTTGTGGATTATATGGAGTGGTCAAATCCCTCTTAATATCTGCATAACTTTTTGAATTCATTTGATGTGAATTCTCTGCCATTGTCTAATCAAAAGGTTTTGATCTTCTTTTCTGTGTGGTTCTTGATCAAGGATTTGAATTCCTTGAACTTGTTGAATACTCCATCTTTGTCCTTCAAGAATTATATCCATGTCTTCCTAGAAAAATCATCAATGAAAGAAACATAGTATACATACCCACTCAATGAACTGGATGACATCGGACCGCATAAATCGGAGTGGATGATTTCCAAGATTCATTTTGCCTTGCTCTCGCTACTTGGAAATGTCTTCTTTTTGTTCTTTCATTTTCCACATCCTTTGTAGAAACCATCATGTTTTTTCTGTATTTTTGGAATACCTTCAATGACTTTGATTGCAAGTGGTAGTGCTCTATAGTGCACATGTGCAATCCTTCTGTGCCAAAGTTTATTTGGCTCTACTGAGTCATATACCAAGGCTTGTTCTGTTTGGCCCTTTAACTTGTATAATCCTCCCTCTTTCTCCCCAATCACAACTACATCATCTATGGTATTTCCCTTTGGCCACATAAGAACTTGGACATCTACAAATGCAACCCTTATTCCTTTTGCATCCAATGCATATATGGAGAGGATATTCTTCTTTAGTCCTAGTACAAACAAGAAATCCTTCATCTTCATATACTTTCCAGAGTCTAGCTTATAGGAGGATTCACCACTACCTTTTAATGGATACTAGTAGTCATCCCTAAGTTTCACCTCATGAGGTGACTCACGTTTAGACAGTTTCACAAAGGATTCTTTGAATCCTGGCATATGCTTGGAATCCCCACTGTCTATAATCCAATCATTTCTTCCATGTGTGATGGTTCCCATAAGATTGGAAATAAACATATTCTTCATCACTTGAAGAATCATCACTTTCTTGTTTGATTCTCTTTATGGAAGGTTCATCATCCTCTGCAGCATGAGCATGATTTCTTCTCTTGTTTCCATTATTTTTGTGAGAGCCACCTTTTTTTCTAGGACAATATCTGGCATAGTGTCCTCTCTCATCACAAGTAAAACATCTGAGTTTAGATAAATCTCTGTTAGGTCTTCTTTGGTTATCCTTTTGGTGAGAATTCGTACCTTTGGGGTGATGATAGTCCCTTTTGCTTTTCTTGGAGTGTATTGTGAGAGATTGATCTTCACTTCCCATATTTTCTTCTCGGGATACTATTCGAGCTTCTTCTTGTGAGAATTATTCCCATAGTCTTCTGAAGGTGACTAGCTTTATTCTAGCACAAATCCCTTGAGAAGGAGTCCCATGACCTAGGGAGACCATTCAAGGTGGTCATCACAATCTCTACATTCTCCACTTCTTTATCCACTGCTTCAAGTTAGTCTTTGATCTGGGAGACCCTTGTAAAGTATGACTTTATGGTCTCTGCATTCTAGATCTTTACACTCTTCAACTGGTTCCTCAAAGTCATGTTCTAGTTTATGTTCTTTCCTTCAAACAGCTTGGTCAAGAATTCAAACACATCTTTAGGTGTCTTTAGGGAGGAAACCTGTGGTATGAGGTGATCCTTAATTGAATCAACAATAATCCTCTTGGCTAGGATCAAGTTCTTCTTGTGTAAGGCCTTAGCCTCATCTCCCATTGGAATTGGAACCTCTCCATTGATGTAGGAGTCTAATTCATTTTCTTCAAGAACTAGGGAGATCCTATACTTTCATGCTCTGAAGTTATCATCTCCCTCAAGATTTTCATCAAGCTTGGTGTGATGAGACATCTTAAATGAAATGGAAATACAAAAGATTTAGAACTTGCCAATTTGAGAAGCTGAAAACTGGATCTGGAGCTGATCTTCTGCAGTGTTGGTTTTCTGGTTCTATGGTAGATTAGGGTTTCACTTTCCCGGAGTTCTACTCAACCAAAAAACTTGATTTTTGTCTCTAAACTTCAAATTTTAGGAGGAGATCAATCCTAGGCTAGGCTCACTCAAAAATTCCTCTTCATTGAAAAGCCCTAATTTCCCAATGCACTGGTAGGTCAAAAACTAAAAGTGCTCAGAATCAAATTCTGCTTCAACTGAAAGATGAACCCTTCAATGGAGACTCATCCTAGCCTCCTTTTGCTGATGGATTATGGAGAGCAGCCCAAAAATTAAGAATCCATAGCTTCTGCAGCTACACAGTGTCTTGTTCTTAGGTTAGCTCTGATACCATGTTAGATTTTCATTAATTTAGACAGTATTATCTTAGGATCTTATCTGAGAGAATAGCATGCACAACAATCAATCATAAGAGACAATAGACAGAAATATTTTCCTCGGAAAAACCATAAAGGAGAAAACCCCGCAACTTCCTCAGAGATAGAATGAGAACCAATGGCAGCAGTAAAACCCAAAGACAGTAACATGATCTCTGACAGCTGTTCTCTCTCTTATCCCAACTTCTTCTCTCTCACTCATGTGCTACAACTGAGTGTGAGTGACTGTGTGATAAATAGAGAGGCTCACTCTCTATTTATACTAGTTTCTGACTTGACAATAACTTACCAGGGTCGACTTCTCTAAGAGAGTCTAATAACCCTAGTGCCCCACAACCGCAGGACTTTAACCCATGATCAACAAGGAGGGTTAACCTTTATGACTTTACTTGACTTGTTTACATTATTGATTCTCTCTATAGGAACATCAGGGACTAATCAAATACAATATATGAAATACATAAGTGAATACATTCTGAAGTTACAAATACATCAATAATAGTTTGTTCACCAGATTCAGTAGAAGGAGGAATGATTCTACTTTCAATTTCTTTCTCTTTCTCTTGTATCTCCTTCTATTTCTCTTGCAACTTCTTTTCTAATTCATCAGATTTAGGTTTGAGATTCTTCTCACTCTCAACTACAAGAGACGTATCTTTTTACCATTGCTTTTATTTTTCTACAAATTTCAATAGTTTGGCTTTACAATCTATTAGCTCACCATTCAAGTCTTATTTTTCCATCTCAAGCTCTATTAGCTTAGAAGCTTTTATCAGCTGAGTAGATGGGATCTTCAACTTCTTCTTCGGTAGTTGAATGGCATTGTTTTTTTCATTCAATAATTTTTTTATGCCTAACCCTTTATCAGCTTGGCTCTCAACAACGAACAAATCTTCCTACAACTTCTTGATATGTGCTTGATGGGCTCTTTTTTCCACCTTCTCTTGTCTAAGTTGATTCTCATTTTTGCTCTTACTGGACTGCAACCTTGATAGTTTCAGTGTATCCTTCAACAGGTTAGTATAAATTATGTCCCTAGTTTTTTTATGTAGGTGTATCATATCAGGAACGTGGATGTTTTCTAGGTTCATTTTGATCTCATCAACTTTATTCTTGGTTGTTATTGCCAAATTCAAAGTGTTTTGAGAATGATATCTAATAGTGGCTACAAAAACATCCTTGCTAAATATTGTTCTAACCTCTGCATAAAATTTCAAAGCTTCCTTTGAATCTACATTGTTATAATCCTTATACTTGTCAAATAAATATGACCTAGTTTTGAACTGTGAGGTAGATAGAATTAGTTCGTGTCTCAGCAAAGGCATATTATTTGACCTCAAAATCAGGCTCTGTTACTTTCATTTGTTTCTTTTTCTTACTCTTGTCCTCTAACTCTTTTAAAAGTTATCCTTCTTCTTCAATTATTTGTTTCTTTGGAATTCTTGTTGTGTCTTCCTCCTCTATTCCCATAGCATCAGAGAAGTCTATTTTGTTGGTTCTTTTAGAGCAATTGGCTATGGGTGTAATCTCTTCTACTGATGGAACCAACCTGGAGGTGCCAGGTTGTGGTGAGGTGACTTCCCTTATAGAGTAAGTGAAGTATTCTTGCATATTAACACCCCCCTGAGTCTCATGGGGGTAATCCAACCATCTCGCAGTCTCTGATAGACCTGCAAATTCAAAGTGTTCAAAGGGTTTGTTCTTATTAACATATCTTCTGATAGAGATAATATGACGGGGATTGTAATTTATGGTAGCTTCAGTTGGGAACCCCATTTATCTTAGCCAACTTTCAATAATTGAAAGTGAATATTTATGCTTAATAATAAATGGGCCTACAACCCATGGTAACCTAATCTCTAAAGACTTCTTAAAATTTAGAAAATGCTCATTCTCTACTATTAATTTCTGTCTGATTAGTTCCAAAGCAAATACACTAGGGGTCAAAAATGTAGGTAGTATATAGGGTTGATGAAAAAACCCATATAACCTTATTAATGTACCTTGTTCAAAAGGAAACCAGTCTCCAATTCTCTTTTCACGAGAGAACTACAAAATCTCTTTCATTTGTGGCAAAACTCTGGGTAATTTCTTCTAAAAGAAAGCATTGTAAACCTTTGACATAAGGAAATTCAAGAACTTGTTGTAATCCCTGTTCATTTGTTCTTTGAGTACCATTTCAGGGAGCTATAGGTTTTCTTCATTGAATGAAAAAAACATCTTCAACAAATAAGACTGGAATCTGAAACTTATTGTTTTGTGGAAATCCACTAGATTAGAATGAATATTCTCAGCTGGAATTCATCAAATTTCAGGCAAGAAGATTGTACTGACTGACTAGACTCTTTAGAATCAAATTGACAGGTTCTAAGGGTAAAAAACAGGCTCATTAGGGGTTCAGTAACATATTTGTCTGTATCCAACCCTAAAAAATGACTCATAATCGTTACGACACACTGAGTTTCTTCATTAAAAAGGTTGGCATCAACAGGGAATGGCTGGTTCTAGAACTGGATATCAGGTTGAAAACAAATATTGAATAAATATTGCTTCTTTCCAAATGTACTAATGTAGGCTTCAAGAAGAAGAATAAAAAAAATTATGGTGAATGTATATTATCATACAGAGGCATAGAAGTTCCATTCACACCAGAACCTACATATTTCACCATAAATTGTACATTCCATATTTTGAACGGAAAACAAGGCACTTTAGACTATAGATACAGTTTATTTATTAACTCCTTCCAGGGTTAAAATTGTACTCGTTAGGGTTTTTTTATTAGCACACTATGATGGCTCCTTTAGAATGAAAACAAAAATGATTTGCAGTCTTTTAGTACCTTTTGATGTTAAATCCACCACCAACCCTATTTTCTAAATACCCAACCGATTTCTCTATCAAACGAATACCAACAGATTTTATTGCTTTGACTAAGAAACGGTTACCTTTCCAGATGCGTGACTAAGTTATTGAAGTCTATTTTGTATAAATTTAGGCCTGCAGTAGATTAATTTTACTCACAACAATTATCAATTGATCATGCAAAATTGCTAACAATGGAGACTGAATATGGAGCTGTAACACAAAATTATGATCACTAAATGTACAATAGCCAACCCTATAATAAAATAGGTTGCTGAATATATAGAATACATCAAGAGATTGAATGCATAAGGAGGCATCCAAAACTAGCATAAAGCAGGCTTACCCAAAATAGGCAAATCCCCCATAGGTGTAAAAAGTTGATCCCAAATCTGTCATGAGGCTCACGAATTGGAAAGGGCGCATGGACAAGCTAATGAGTGGTGAAATGGAAGCTCATACATGCTTTTGGATGGAGGAAAGAGTGGAGTATGAAAGGGGCAAAAAACAAGTTCACCTCACCTAGTCTTGCTTTCCTATGTGCCTTAAAACACTGAAAAAGCAGTCAATAAAGCAGAAAAAGCAGAAGGGCGCCTAGGAGGCCAGGAATAAAGAAGATTTGATTCCTAAGGCTTTCCCAAGCACTACATGAGTCAAAGATGGCAATTTTTACCTCTATGGATAGGCAATTAACAACTTGCACATGGTGGGACTCATGAACTAGGCAAATAAGACAAAAATAAATGAATTAATGTCTAAGTGGGTAATACTATGGGT